>JAWQFJ010002463.1:0-2500 GCA_034096865.1 Theodoxus fluviatilis | reverse complement strand
AGACACAGACACAGACACAGACACAGACACAGACACAAACACAGACACAGACACAGACACAGACACAGACACAGACACAGACACAGAGACAGACACAAACACAAACACAAACACAGACACAGACACAGACACAGACACAAACACAGACACAGAGACAGACACAGAGACAGAGACAGACACAGACACAGAGACAGACACAGAGACAGACACAGACACAGACACAGAGACAGACACAGACACAGACACAGACACAGACACAGACACAGACACAGACACAGAGACAGACACAGAGACAGACACAGACACAGACACAGAGACAGACACAGAGACAGGCACAGACACAGACACAGACACAGAGACAGACACAGACACATACACAGAGGCAGACACAGAGACAGACACAGACACATACACAGAGACAGACACAGAGACAGACACAGACACAGAGACAGACACAGAGACAGACACAGACACAGACACAGACACATACACAGACACAGACACAGAGACAGACACAGAGACAGACACAGACACATACACAGAGACAGACACAGAGACAGACACAGACACAGAGACAGACACAGAGACAGACACAGACACAGACACAGAGACAGACACACAGACAGACACATACACAGAGACAGACACAGAGACAGACACAGAGACAGACACAGAGACAGAGACAGACACAGACACAGACACAGACACAGACACAGACAGACACATACACAGAGACAGACACAGACACAGAGACAGACGCAGACACAGAGACAGACACAGACACAGACACAGAGACAGACACAAACACAGACACATAATGAAAGAGACAGAGACGACTCACCGAAATCAAAGTGGTGACCAGAAGTGGCATAGTTAATTCCAGGCCTAGGGTACCATATCCGCTCTCCGTCCGCTGCCCAGCCTTGTGGACAGCCGGTGGTGGGCTTGACCAGTCCGTACGTCCCCTTCGGCCAGTTCAGCGGAAGCCTCACCTGAAAGTGCAGACTGCGTTGTCAGGTAGACAAGAACACGTGTTCAGCCCTCATGCTGTCTGCAGGAGTCTGACTGTCGGCTGCCTTTTACTTGGAACCACTCATCCCACACAGATCCTGCCACCGTGTTTGCTGCAAAGACCGGTGCAGTCTGGACTGGCTGGGGAAGCATATGACGGTCCATGTGGCATGCAGATAAAGGTAAAGATATGGTTTTATATAGAGAGTTATCGTCCTTGTCTGGGTCTCGAACCGCTTTCCATTTTATCCCCGATCACTGGCCCGCATGCCAAATCCTTCACTGGCACATGAAGACAAACTCGGTAGGAGACAGAGAAGACGCACACAGCCAGGTACGGACACCTACTGCCGTCACTGGGGAGATACTCCAACACGATGCTGGCTCACAGCTGCGGACAAGGGTCTATCGCACCATTCCGTGAACCCGAGTCAGTATTGACTCTGGCACAGTTCGCAATGAATGCGTAATAGACTTGACCCTTCGCGTTAAAGCATTGCGCCAAAACTAGTTCGTTCTGATACTGTTTTTCTCTCCACTTTTTACAGAAATCATTCAGGTGTCAACACTTGTTTCCATTTCAACGCAAACATCTTATGTTATCGAATAACGCTTGTTCATTGCCTCAACAAGAGTAAGTTATGAGTCTTGTAAGAAATAGTCTTAGAACTACTTTAACGGCGTATGACAGGGAGCAAATCGGCTTTCGCACAAGCCTCTCGTGAGACGTCCATTTGCATAAATTGGACGAAAACCTTCCATCAAGTGATGTCAACTGGGCTAGAGATACTTTCGCTGGTAGGCGAAGTCTCTAGTGAACTAGAATGCTATCGCACTATACTGTGCCATCGATACCGTGATGTATTTCGATTTGGACTCTGCCAGAATGAGCTCATTGTTTTCACAGAACTTATAAAGAGCTCGAATTTGTCGTCCATATGTTGCGTTTCCATTAAAATGTTTTTCTTACCTCTCCTCCTCTACCTTCTCCACTACCCCCCACCCCCTTTCCACATCTTGCTCCTTCACATGGATTCTTGCCTTCTTTTGGTCCTCCTCCTTCTCCTCCTACTCCTTTTCCTCCTCCCCTTCCTCCTCCTCCTCCTCCTCCTCCTCCCCCTCCTCCTCCTCCTCCCCCTCCTTTTCCTCCTCCTCCTCCTACTCCTTTTAATCCTCCTCCTCCTCCTCCTCCTCCTCCTCCTCCTCCTCCTCCTCCTCCTCCTCCTCCTCCTCCTCCTCCTCCTCCTCCTCCTCCTCCTCCTCCTCCTTTTGCTCCTCCTCCTCCTCCTCCTCCTCCTCCTCCTCCTCCTCCTCCTCCTCCTCCTCCTCCTCCTCCTCCTCCTCCTCATTTTTCTCCTCCTCCTCCTCCTCCTCCTCCTCCTCCTCCTCCTCCTCCTCCTCCTCCTCCTCCTCCTTCTCCCCCTCCTCCTCCTCCTCCTCCTCCTCCTCCTCCTCCTCCTCCTCCTCCCTCCTCCTCCTCCTCTGCTCC
>JAWQFJ010002462.1:25000-30952 GCA_034096865.1 Theodoxus fluviatilis | reverse complement strand
CACTTTCTCTTCAAGCCTCGATTCTGAAAATTTGATACATTCAATCGGACCTAACTTCCAGTTGTGTGCAAAATCTCAAGGAAATCCGTCCAGTAGTTTTTGAGATATAAGCCGTGGAGACGGGACAGACAGACACACAGACAGACAGACTAATAAAGTCTGTAGGACCTCCAGTAAACCTGGAGGGATAAAGTCTGTAGGACCTCCAGTAAACCTGGAGGGATAAAGTCTGTAGGACCTCCAGTAAACCTGGAGGGACCCAATAAAATCTTACGTTAACTTCTCTAGCTGCTACAGCGCTGATCTAACTTTATAATCTTCTAGTCTACGCCATGGCCTTTCCAACCACCTTCACATCTGAGACCAACATCGTCCCCGCTTAGTGACGTACCTGCACCTTCCTGACGCTCTTGACGGTGTCAGACAGGTAGAGGAGGCCCGAGGGAAGCAGGATGCTGACGGAGATGCGCAGCGTCTCGAACAGTGCCATGGCGGTGAAGATCTGCGCGGCAGAGATGGACTGGCCCGCCACCAGCACCAGCAGAAAGGTCACGAACATGACGAGCTTGCCCGCTGTCAGCGTCAGCGCGCTGTTGAAGCTCTGCAGCCGCCACAGGCGACGCATGTGTCGGAGCTCCTCGCTGAAACATAGAAGTTTTGTTCGAACGTGACGACACTTGACGATTTAAAAATGAAGTATGAACGAAGAGTTCCCGACGTGACGACACGAAGAGTCTGCCCCATGCAGTCTAAGATACGGCTCTCCTTATGTACGCAAGTGTAAGAGAGGAAGGCAGTTAATTCAGTTTTCTGCTGCATGTTTTCCACGGAAAAAAACCCACCCAATTAGCAGATGCATGAGCAAACAAATATAATCTTGATTCACTAAGTTTCTCCTTCTCTACCTCCTCATGCTGCTAGTGCTGCTTCCTTTCGATCCAGCTGCTGCTGCACTCCTCCTCCTCCTCCTCCTCCTCCTCCTCCTCCTCCTCCTCCTCCTCCTCCTCCTCCTCCTCCTCCTTTTCCACCTCCTCCTTTTCCTCCTCCTCCTCCTCCTCCTCCTCCTCCTCCTCCTCCTCCTCCTCCTCCTCCTCCTCCTCCTCCTCCTCCTCCTCTTCCACCTCCTCCTTTTCCTCCTCCTCCTCCTCCTCCTCCTCCTCCTCCTCCTCCTCCTCCTCCTCCTCCTCCTCCTCCTCCTCCTGCTCCTCCTCCTGCTCCTCCTCCTCCTCCTCCTCCTCCTCCTCCTCCTCCTCGTCCTCCTCCTCCTCCTCCTCCTCGTCCTCCTCCTACTCCTCCTCCTCCCCCTCCTCCTCCCCTCCCCCCCCTCCTCCTCCTCCTCCTCCTCCTCCTCTATCCACTCGCCTATAAGTCGATGTTTATAAACAGTCCCACATTCTTGAGGGGCTAGATAAGAATATCCGTTGACATTATAAAAGGACAGTTAATTCAAATATTTGAGAGCTGCATTTACCTCTTTTAGAGGCGCTACTTGCACAAGACAAACAATGACTAACACTCTTGATTCACATTGTCCAAATTAGCTGCTTCCAGACACTTCCTTACATCAGTACATCTTTGCAACTTGATGTAACGTCCTTTCACATGAAATACAAACACACTCTCTTCATCAAGCACACACGAACATTCCAACATTATTAACACTTCACCCACTTCTCTTACACTGAATCGCTAATGGCTTACTTGCCCTATCCAACAACCCTCAAAATGCTATCTAGTTCCTGAGAGAAACAACGTGCATATTTGTATAGAAATAGCAGGCCGAGCATAAAAAAGATGCTTCAATGAAGACAAGTCCGAGAGGTATTTAGACCGTGCAAACCGATCCTAGAAATAGTTTGCGTGCTGCACGGAGGCGTCACTAAAGGTCCGGGAGGAAGACCTCTCAGGAAAGGTTCTTCCTCGAGCCCGCGGTCACATTCCTGCAGACACGGGCCCTGACTGGAGTCGGGGTGCATCTGCAGTTCTTCCTTGTCGGCTCTGCAGCAAAGGCGGGCCAAACAGGAGAGAATTAGCAGAGCAGACTGAGCTACCGGCCAAGGGGCTGCCAGACAGCGGTAGAGGAGACCTTGGCATTTGGAAGCCCGTCCCCCCCGGGCCCTCAGCTCCCTGCATGGGCCAAGGGTCGCAGACAGGGCCCCAAGGAGAATGCTGGGGATTAGCACACTTTGCCTGGGTCAACGAGACCCTACCTGCACCCACTACTCCCGGCGGCTCGTCGATAAGCCGATGATGAACTGGCAGATCCGGCCCCAAAGTCTCCTCGTCAGCGCTTTGGAAGGATGTCAAAGGTTGCTTTGGCCTGCTTCGCTTCCAGCTGTTGTGTGATGAGGAGAGGTTTTTTTCCCCCTGAGGTTCCTGTTTCTTTTTTTCTTTCTTTCGCCCGTCAGCTTTTGGATTTTTTCCCTCCCGTCTTTTTGTGTGAGTGGGTTGAAATTTTTTTTCTTCCTTTTTTTCATTTTCAGTTGGTGCGTCCTGATTTACACTTGTGTTTCTCTCTCCGATCCTCACACCCACTCCATCCCCATTTTCCACCTCCCTGTCCCCCCCCCCCCCCCCCCATTTCTCATGCACCCATAACCTCCTCCCTCCTCCCAGCATCAGCAAGATTATGCTAAAAGACGCACTTTCCAGGCATAGGCAGAATGAAAACGAAGTCTATGGAAAAGGCAGTTGTCCCACAGTTGAGATATGTATCACTGTAGAGCGTTTTTACGTTTTGGACTGGCCAATATTTTTTGGAAATATCCTCTGGGTTCACCTACCGCCTGGGTCACAATGTATATATACGTACCAAACGTAGAAAATATGTCCATTTTTAAAGTATAAACGCATAGGCACACAAACATGCAGCTAAACATAAGGCGCGTCCACACATGACGCCGTATTGTATTGTCTGCAAATATCCACCTGCACGTAAGCATGCCCGTGAGCGTATGCATTTCAACGCAAGCATACACGAAAGCTGTCGTCTGCTAATCGTTTCGAAGCAGGTAACTCACTCTCTCGCAGAGGTGACGATCTTCTCGCAGAATTTGTCCCAGCAGCTCATGCGCACTTCCTGTATTGCGCCCATGATGATCTGCAACTTCCGCAATCGCTGGCTGGTGAAAGCGTCCATTTTCTGCCTGAAAGGATGGCAGAAATATTATGAACGTCACAGAGCAAAGGAAACAGTTGAATTGTTTTTTGGGGGGAAATTGTGAAGAATAAACGTTTATTTCGAAATTATTATTGCAAATTAATTTGTGCTCGTATCTGAAAACCGCTCTGATCCCTTGGTATATATGCAACATTATTGAAGTCGACAAGATCGTTATAAAACTCGATAGCAACCCCCGGTGGTGTGTCAGTGTGTTTCTATGTAATCAGTTTCAGACTGGCGTTTTCACTGCGAAGTGGACCGACGGGAATTTCGCTTGACCTTGATGTGTGAACGGAATCTGTGGCCTTTGACCCTCAAGCCCCAAGATAATTTCAGTTATGATCCATATTGTTTTAATTACACGCTCCTGTCCTTCTCATGTCTTCAGTGGTGACATATTCACTGTATTATGTATACTTTACGTGAGTGAACAAACAAAAAATGTCTTCTATAGCAGAAACTTCGTTTTCAGAAACTTCTTGACAACCCTGATCTATTTGCCAAAACTTATTGCCCATACTTAAATGCTACAAATGGTAGGTGCTGCAATATACCCAAGTTTTGCAGCAGTAAACATAACTTATTAATGCACTCTCGAAGCTTCTCTCTGCTTGTGAGTTATTATAATTCCTTATGAAACACCAGTGCTACGAAGCTTTAACTAAGACAACATATACTGGTATCTCTGGCAAATTTGCATCACATCCCATACTAGATATGAATCAGCATTTCTTGACCGTAAATGTAAGTCACGAGGCCTAAAGGGCAGATCCGGTACTGATGTGTGCTAAAGATGGCGGCGAGGCAGTGAGGTGTGGAAAAAGAGAAGTGCCCAAGGGAATGAAAGACGCCTTGCTTACGAACTCAGACTTAACAAGCAGCGTTTCGGCCTCAGGGGAAGGCACGGGTTTGAATAGAACACAAATACTTTGCTTTGGAATTGTAGATAAAAGGATTGGAAAGCGTAGGCTCTTGGGAATATCTGCGCAATAAATCTTTTGAGTGGGGATATGGGGCTTACAATGATGAATTTTTTTATGTATGACTCACGGAACGAGGCATACCAACGCAAAGGAAAGATGTCATTATTGGTTATGGAGATTTCAGTACAGAGGACTCATAAAAAATACTCAAGAGATACGTAGCATTTGCAAGGATGCCTGGAGTTATAGCAAGTAGCGTCTATGATTATGTTGAAAAATGCAAAATTAATGGAAAAAAGGCACACACACATACTACTGGCTGTAACATACAGTCATTTACGCTTACGCGCCCTGGGTGAGGAAAAGATTTAAGTACTTGGCAATAACGATCAGATTGCCGGAGCAATAGGGATAGTTGTCGTTTGATTCCTTATTGTTTTACGGTAAAAATTGTTGTGGTGGGGGCATTCAATACCTTTTCAACTTCATCAAAATGTGACTCTCCTTAAAAATTCTCTTTTATCATTACAGAGAATGAAGGAAACAGTTTTCTATTAGATGTACATTACAGCATCAGATGACCAATTGATGTCTATGCGCCCGACGAGCACATGTTCCAACAAAATGCATAATGTGTATTGCACAAGGGGTTTGGTATTTCCTTGAGGAGAAATTCTTTATCGTTCAGGAATCCATCTCTGATGAAACCATTGTAGCGATATGCAGTTGCTTGTTAGTGTTTGCTTGCGTCTTGTTTAGTCATATCAATAGTAAACATTTTAAAAATTATTTATTTAGCACAATATCTTACAACACAAGTCACAAAACAAGTAGCGCGGAGTGAAGAGGAAAAAGCTTAAGACCAACACACACACACACACACACACACACACACACACACACACACACACTACACACACACACACACACACACACACACACACACACACACACACACACACACACACACACAACCTGAAAACTCTCCCATCTCCCCACACACCCTTCATCTTGCCCCTTCCCCATCCTACTGCCCCATCACCCATCAACCCCACTGCACCCCACCCCACCCACATGCACATTCTTAAGAACAAGACATCTGCAGACCTCTGCAATAGATTTGCATATATGAACCAATGTATCAATAGTAAACATGGTGTTTAGGACGATTTTTCTCTCATTTTTTGAATGTCATAGATGTTGAACAACACTCACACAATCTCACAGAGGAAGAGGTGCGTCATAGATGTTCACCTTATACGTGTACATTCATACTCAGTCACGCACGCACAGGGTTACAACACAGGGTTACAAAACAGGGTTACAGCACAGGGTTACAACACAGGGTTACAACACAAAGTAACGACACAGTGTAGCAGCCTACAGGGAATTGCAAGATATCAATGATCCAGACTTTTCCCGTCCCAGGGATTGAACCAATGACATTGCGCCTCAAACTCTTCTCGCCTATTGAAACCCGGTCTTCTGACTGGTGGATCTAGGCGAGCAAGCTTTGGCGTTTGATTGTGTGCGAGGCGCAGTCCGTGGTTCAGTCCCTGGGTCGGGAGAAATCTGGATGATTGATATCTCGTTCAGTCATGCTTTCAAACTGATTTCTGAATTCGCAGGGTGGCGTCCTGGTTATGGCACAAATAGTGTGGATGCAGAGGTCCCATCTCTGCAGTGGGAAGTTGTTATACTCTTCTCACATCCACACGAGTGCCTTTCAGTGTTAAACGCAAGTGTGCACACTCGTAACATCTTTCTGCTTTCAAATCAAATCCTACCGCAAACCCATACAAATCGCAACTTTCACTATTCAAAAATATGCAGGGATACTTACCTAAGTATTCTGGAGAGCTTTCC
>JAWQFJ010002462.1:7500-17500 GCA_034096865.1 Theodoxus fluviatilis | reverse complement strand
CTCAAACACCCAAAATATTTTCCTTCAACGCTTCGTCATTTGCCGTCAACAGTTGCCTCCAACTCTGCCATCATCCACAACTCATACCGAGCGTGCAGCGTACCTAACAAGGAGACCAAAGGAGGCTTCTTTTGAAGTTTTCCTCACGTGACGATTTCGACCTTGAGGTTATTTTTTCATCGTGAAAAACACGGCATTTGCAAAGCTACCTTACATTCATAAGAAAAACAACCTTGACCTTGCTCTGAGGTCACGTGGGAGGGCGGTTCAGAAGCGAGGCTCTCGGCTCGTACTAATTGGCATGCACTATTTGCTGTGGCGCAATCAGATACGAGCTCACTGTGTTCACAGGTGCCTGCAACTGGTCCTAGGATAAGGAGACGTTTGTCGAGTTCTTTTGGATGGAAAACGAGCACAAAAAACGCTCCTACAACCTCTTTGAGTGCGCAAGGCCGAGAGCGCGAGAGGAAGGCCTTGGCATGTTTGGGCTAAAAAGACGCCCCCGCCGATCTTCAAAAGCGTCTCTTCTTGGAAAATGAGTTGGCCAGTCGTGTCTCTGAGTGCTCTGTAAAGAATGGTTTTTGGTTCTCTTCAATGTCACCGTCCTTTTTGGGATGCCATGTAGCCCCAGTTGTCTTTGCAGCTTTCCCGTTGCAAAAAGAGGCACGAGGTTTGAAGGCCACGGCGGCTCCTCCTCCTCCTCCTCCTCCTCGTCCTCCTCCTCCTCCTCCTCCTCCTCCTCCTCCTCCTCCTCCTCCTCCTCCTCCTCCTCCTCCTCCTCCTCCTCCTCCTCCTCCTCCTCCTCGTCCTCCTCCTCCTCCTCCTCCTCCTCCTCCTCCTCCTCCTCCTCCTCCCTCCTCCTCCTCCTCCTCCTCCTCCTCCTCCTCCTCCTCCTCCTCCTCCTCCTCCTCCTCCTCCTCCTCCTCCTCCTCCTCCTCCTCCTCCTCCTCCTCCTCACCACCACTACTATCACCACCACCACCTCCACCATCACCACCACCACCACCATCCGTGCATTTTTATTACTCTCACCAAACTCGCACCACTACCCACCACCACCACCACTCGCACTATCCTCATCATTGCTACAACCATCATCGCAATCACCACAACACTTCCATCATCGCTATCACTACCATCATCGCTATCACTACCATCACCGCTATCACTACCATCATCGCTATCCCCACCATCACCGCTACCACCAACAACACTACACCACAACTAACGCCATTAAGAACACCACTCCTATCTTTCCAACTTCCCTAATCCTTCCCCACGTGGCTACCTACCTTCCTGTAGATGAGGGATGTGGCTGCCACGCGCATCCTGTAGCCGTGGTGGAAGAAGTTGTGGTCCAAGAAGGCTGCCAGTAGGAAGGCCAGGCACAGGAAGGCACCGTGCAGGTATACGTCAGGCACCACGCCCCTGACCTCTGACCCCTGGGCCAGCCCTTCCGCCAGTCGGATGAAGTAGCCCATGAGCACGGCCTGCACCACTCGTAGACACTCCTGTAGGGCGAGGAGGAACGAAAGGTTTGAGACAAAACTATCAGGAAGTTTTGCAATAGGCGCTCTGACGACACTCTAGATGGATGGATGGCAGAATGGATGGATGGATGGATGGCAGAATGGATGGATGGATAGATGGATGGCAGGATGGCAGAATGGATGGATGGATGGATGGCAGGATGGATGGATGGATGGATGGCAGGATGGCAGGATGGATGGATGGATGGATGGATGCATTGATTTACTGATGGATGGATGGAAGAAATGATGGATGAACGGAGGGAGGGAGGGAGGGAGGGAGGGAGGGAGGGAGGGAGGGAGGCAGGGAGGGAGGGAGGGAGGGAGGGAGGCAGGGAGGGAGGGAGGGAGGCAGGGAGGGATGGGTAAGATGGGATCACGGATAGATGGATGGATGGTAAGGTAAATTGATGGATGGATGGATAGATGGACAGTTGAATAGATGGTTGGATGGATGGATAGAAGGACGGGCAGATGGTCGAACCGATGGATGGATGGATCGATCGAAAGACGGACGGACGAACAGACGGACGGGCGGGCGGGCGGGCGGACGGACGAATGGATGGATGGATAAATGGGTAGATGATGGGGCTTTACAGTCAACCGGCCTTTAAAGGTTCTGCAAGTCCACTTGCTACCCGAATGACTGGTGTGTTGTGTAGAATAAGCAAGTCACTGCTCCGTTATTCTACTCATTCGTCTTTTCCAGATTACATGGGGCGATATCGTAGTCCTACTCTAGCAACCCATGACCCCCAGGATTGATATTCTAGCAACCCATGACCCCCAGGATTGATATTCTAGCAACCCATGACCCCCAGGATTGATATTCTAGCAACCCACGACCCCCAGGATTGATATTCTAGCAATCCATGACCCCCAGGATTGATATTCTAGCAACCCACGACCCCCAGGATTAATATTCTAGCAACCCACGACCTCCAGGATTGATATTCTAGCAACCCACGACCCCCAGGATTGATATTCTAGCAACCCACGACCCCCAGGATTGATACCCTCTCAAGAGAGCAAAGAGCGAAGAGAGTGACGCACCAAACAAGCCACATAACTAGACACAAAACCTTTTTTTTTCAGAGACAAGCTGTGGCGAAAACATATACACAAGACCGGCACCCAGATGCTACACGATGAAACGGCGCAGAGTTTGCATTGAGGGATCTTACTGTAGAATTTCACCGTAGGGCAAGCTTCTTCGTTGGCATGTTTCCCCTTACCCAACAACAACACTGCAGACAGTGAAGATGAAACAGCGCAGAGTTTGCATTGAGGGATCTTACTGTAGAATTTTACCGTAGGGCAAGCTTCTTCATTGGCATGTTTCCCCTTACCCAGCAACAACACTGCAGACAGTGAAGATGAAACGGCGCAGAGTTTGCATTGAGGGATCTTACTGTAGAATTTTACCGTAGGGCAAGCTTCTTCATTGGCATGTTTCCCCTTACCCAGCAACAACACTGCAGACAGTGAAGATTAAACGGCGCAGAGTTTGCATTGAGGGATCTTACTGTAGAATTTTACCGTAGGGCAAGCTTCTTCATTGGCATGTTTCCCCTTACCCAGCAACAACACTGCAGACAGTGAAGATGAAACGGCGCAGAGTTTGCATTGAGGGATCTTACTGTAGAATTTCACCGTAGGGCAAGCTTCTTCAATGGCATGTTTCCCCTTACCCAGCAACAACACTGCAGACAGTGAAGATGAAACGGCGCAGAGTTTGCATTGAGGGATCTTACTGTAGAATTTTACCGTAGGGCAAGCTTCTTCATTGGCATGTTTCCCCTTACCCAGCAACAACACTGCAGACAGTGAAGATGAAACGGCGCAGAGTTTGCATTGAGGGATCTTACTGTAGAATTTCACCGTAGGGCAAGCTTCTTCAATGGCATGTTTCCCCTTACCCAGCAACAACACTGCAGACAGTGAAGATGAAACGGCGCAGAGTTTGCATTGAGGGATCTTACTGTAGAATTTTACCGTAGAGCAAGCTTCTTCGTTGGCATGTTTCCCCTTACCCAGCAACAACACTGCAGACAGTGAAGATGAAACGGCGCAGAGTTTGCATTGAGGGATCTTACTGTAGAATTTTACCGTAGGGCAAGCTTCTTCATTGGCATGTTTCCCCTTACCCAGCAACAACACTGCAGACAGTGAAGATGAAACGGCGCAGAGTTTGCATTGAGGGATCTTACTGTAGAATTTTACCGTAGGGCAAGCTTTTTCATTGGCATGTTTCCCCTTACCCAGCAACAACACTGCAGACAGTGAAGATGAAACGGCGCAGAGTTTGCATTGAGGGATCTTACTGTAGAATTTTACCGTAGGGCAAGCTTCTTCTATGGCATGTTTCCCCTTACCCAGCAACAACACTGCAGTCAGTGAAGACAGGCAATGGTATACATCCTAGATTTGGTGATTTTGCAGGCATCACGTGGGAGTGATCCTGGAGGAGCGGAGACTGCTGGTACCTGACCTCTGACGTCTCCATTACGTCTGTAGGTTTGTCCGTTCTCCTGTCCCAGGTACCGATGTTTCGTCTGATTCTGGTGTCAAATGCATGTCTGGTTCAGAGTCGTGTTTATTTACTCAGTGACTCGCTTTACCTCCCTTTTTTGGTTTCCTTTTCACTAAAATTTCACACACTTAGAGTGTATCTTGTCTTTACGATTAAAGTCTCACATTCTGATTGGCGCTTAATGTTCATGAACATGACTTGGGTGCGGAACCAACTGATTTTAATTTCTTATTCTTGTAAACATGCCGTATTTTTCAAGCAAAATTATGTCTGTAATTATTTTTCTTTTAACTCGAGTAAATAACTATGTGGGGGATTTGGGGAGGGGGGGGGGGGGGGGGGGGGGGTTTCGGGATGGGAGTGGAAGTATGTACGTGGTGGACATATCAAATTCTGCCCTAGCAATAATTACGATATATTGTATTGTTTTTATTGTATTGGACTGGTTCGAATTTGATTGGATAGTATTGCATTGTATTGTATTGCATTGTACTGTATTTTACTGTACTGTATTGTATTGTACTGGACTGGTTTGGATTGGATTGGATAGTATTGCATTGTATTGTACTGTACTGCGCTGTGCTGTCCTGTCTTGTACTGGACTGTATGGGAGGATCAAAGATGGCACTGGTGACAGAAACATAGCTGGCACAGGAAGTAAGTTAGGGAACGGACAGTTAGCTGTATTGTTCGATGGATATGAAAATAATATAAGAACCGATCAGACAATATGACCGATCCATCGATAGACATGTTCGTAACCACAGGGAATAAACTCTGTAGGGTGATATAGAGAATGAGGGTGAAGGCGGAGTAGAGACAAGCACCACTTTGTCCCACACTCCGCACTGTTGCAGCGATGATTGCCTCCCATTCTTGCAGCGCCCGGAAAGAGATCAAAACAATAGCGCATGTTTGCCCACTCTCCCATTCCCCCTCCCATCCTCCCCCTGCATACTTCCGGTTATTAAATAGGTCTCCATGTAACGCATAAAAATAGCGGCGCACCTTTATTAGAATCACAGTGCAAAATGTCAACAGTCTGCTGGCGGGGCCTACGTCCACAGTGAGAAAGAGGAAGGAAGCGGCCGGTGGACATAAGAGAAGCAGGCGTTTTCTTGGAGAGAGAAAAAAGCGCGGGATAATAGGAGCAGCACAACAATGTTTTGCAAGAGACATGCAGTGGCGGGGCATCAGACAAAAGGCCAACAACCACTTCCTCCTTTCTTTGGCGGCATTTATCTTTCCTTCAATATGAAATATGAAAGCAAAGGCAGACCCCTCAACGAAGAACAAACGACTTGATCCATAAAGAAACAATGCCAATTTTCCCATTCTTTGTGTTTGTCGGCAATGCAGCCCCACCAAAACGGGGATGGCCCAATTCCAAAACAAGCTTGTCCCGGAAAAATAGAAGAAGCTCTCTGAAGTTGCTCACTAGTCCATAGGGCTGGATGAGAAACCGGTTCAGGCTGGACCCATGAAGAGCCTCGAAGACGTGTATATGCCAATCCCAAATGACACAGGAGCGACCCCTGACGAGCCCCGGAAACAATCGGAGTTGTTCCAATTGGCCGGAGGGGAGGGGAGGACAACTCTTCGGGCAAACAGCTTACCTCCCCTGATTCGAGCAGATTACTATCCTCACGCGGAGCGCAGTTTCCGTGCGGACTGCGTCGCCACGCGCAAACAGCCGCTTCATTCATCTCCTAGTGTTTAATGCATGAGCACACACCTTCTCCGGTCGGAGTGTCTCGCTCGGGACCTCTCCCTGACGCGTCATCCGCAGGAGATCTGTATTGCGGCAGTTTGTGAGACGTCTCGCCAACAAAAGACGCTCACAAAACACACAGCCTGCACCCAACAACGACGCGAGAATTTTAATTCTGTTGAAAGGGAACTTCGCTCAAGGTCGTGCACGTTGGGCAAACGACTCGTGTGCACTGTCCTTTTCTTCTCCTTCTCCTTCCTGCTTGCGAAGTGGAAAGGGCAGGAGAGACAAAAACATTTCGTGAAAGAAAGGCTGTTTGAAGACGGAAAAAGACATTGTTGTTCACGTGCAGATTTGAATCTAAATTTACAGCCCCCCTCCTTCCACGCTACCCCCTCCATACCTCTTCCTCTCTTTCTTAGTGTTTTCATTTCTTTTTTGCATGAAAACAGAGTGATCAATTAGACCTATAATACTTTAAATGCCTTTCAAATAAAGTGAAAGAAAACACAGCAGTCTAGGCATGTCGGTTTTCTTTCATTGTAATATATTATCAATGAAAAGCAAGATGATGTTTTGAAGACGGCAAATCTACGAAGTTTGTCCGTGAGTACATGCAAGAATTTCCTTTTAAGAAATTGATAAGGATTAACGATAAATATATCAATTTTGTTGAGCAACTCTCAGTCCGTGATGTGGGTTTCTAATCGTCCTCTAATTCCTCTGATGTAATGGGCCCTTCCGCTACTCCGTGAACTTAATACTTTAAAACTAAAATCCTGGTGACTGTCCTGTTCAAATCTCGAGTGGTAAATTTAGGATAGAATGGAACATGGCTGGTTCTATTCATCCTCCATGCATTCTACGCACTCCTGTAGCCCTACACCACTGGGACTACAACCAAAGCGATGTGAACTATGAAGACATTTCATAAGTCCGCTCTGAAGGACAAGGGGACCTTGAACAAATCCACATATGGTCCTCTGGATCGCTTGGGACACGCGCTTGGCTACGTGACCAAAATCTACACGTCCAGTTCCCTGCAAGCACAGCTGAAACCCGTGGTGGCGCCAACACAAATCGAAGGCAAGAGGTCAACACTCCCTGCCTTCCTTCATCACGGAAGGTCAGACAGACCCTAGGGCGCTGCTGCCAACGAAGCAAGTGCACGGTTCCTGAATAAACCCTTGGGAGACTGGTCGTGTCTTCGTTGACATTGAAGGAGGAATCAGAGTCCCGATGGACGTTCAACGCTGTCAGCTTAACGACCTCACCACATGCTCCAGAAAGATTAAAAAAACTGGTCATGGTTGAACAGATGGTTCCCTGGGCTGCGTGGGCATGCGAGAGAAGTCCTGCCAGGCACTGTGAGCTTTGCTCCGCTAGGTGCTCACCGCTAGTGCTGGATGTAAGGTTTAGACAGTCCGTTTCCGTTCCCCGTTCCCTATACATGCACGGAAACTAATCTCAGATCAAAAGATGGGTCAGAAAGCAGGTGTAGACAACAGCAGAAGTTATAGGCTTGTTAGACGCAAAAATCAGGATCCAAGTGATCCATGAGTTGCCAACCAGACATAAGGCAACCAATTCCCGAACTGTTGGGACATGCACTGTATGCGCTATGGCCGAGGGTTCCAGCTGCCGTATGTCGAACACTTATTCCATTGAAGTTACATACTAACACCAGTGATGCTCTCAAAGAGAGCAGTCAAACATTGCCATTGGGTGGATAACTACAGAGGTTGAAGATGAAAAGTGTAAATAGTTCTTGCTTTCAGTTTCTCTGTACTTGTCTGTCATTTTCGCCTTGTTCATGCGATGAAACGGGAGGAGATTGGCGTTGGGGTCAAGGTGGGGGTGGTAGAAAAGGGGTTTGATGTCTGTGGCGGAACAGAGGCTGGTGAGTGGACGGCATGGGTGAAAGGAACGGGGAAAGCGACGGCGTCACTTACCTCCATGAGTACGAGAAATGTAAAGGCGAGGATCTGAGGACGGTAACATCTCCACAGAGCCGTGAAGAGGCTGGGGTGGCCCCCTGTCTTCCATCGGTACAGCTCTTTCTCCCATTCCCTGGAGAGAAAAGCGCTCTAGTGAGTTGGTCCATATTACGCCTATGAACAACAATATCTCCGAATAACTATGAGCTCTACGGCAGAGATAGACGAGGATATCAATCCTCAGCAAAACATGTATACAATAGTTGGAATCAAAGAAATGTCCCGGACCATGTCCAATTTGTGCATAAATTGTTGCAGTTAAGTCCATACACCAAACCTGTTGGATTAGCCTATATTTTGAAGGAAAACTGTATTAAATTAACGTAGCCCTCCTAATATGCGTGTGCCCTTTGAATTAAATATGAAAACAACAATGAAGGCGACAAAAACGCAAAACAATATTCAAACAAACAAACAAACAAACAAGATGCACTGTATTAAAATGTTTACGGTTATAATTCAAAGGAAAGAATTTACGTTTTGCACAGCATTTCCCTCTCTTCTTCATTAGAAACGGCAAAGGTTGGGTTTGCGATCAACTTCGTGGGGAAGAGTTTGTTTGACAAAAAAGAGCACACAATCTTGAACTCCAAGTTTATTGCCGCTGACAATCACAGACGTATGAATACACACACACACACACACACACACACACACACACACACACACACACACACACACACACACACACACACACACACACACAGACACATACACACACACACACAAAACCACCGAATTCCTAGTGCCGTGCGGCATCACCATGGTAACGACGTCACGCCAGTCACATGACGTGACGTGACGTGGCCCCAGGTGTGCGTTCAAGATGTGACGTCTCGCTGTGTTTGTCTGTGTGTCAGCCACCTGGACTGTTTGCTCGACCCTCGGGTCTGCCCAGCCCCCCCCCCCCCTTTCACTCTGGCACACGCAGGGGCAGAGACACGATGGCTGGGGGGGGGGGGGGGGGTGAGTAAGGAAGGAGGGGGAGAGGAGGTTTATAGAAAAAGGGGAAGACGAGAGGGAGAGAGGGGTGGGCAAGGATGACAGGATGAGGAGACGTGAGAACACGAGGAAAGAAGAAAAAGGTCCCAAGGGCAGTGCCCCACTTCCTGAAACGTGTCCTGCCTGAGTCCTGGTAATAGATTGGGTGTGAGGGGAGAGAGACAGAGACAGAGAGAGAGAGAGAGAGAGAGAGAGAGAGAGAGAGAGAGAGAGAGAGAGAGAGAGAGAGAGAGAGAGAGAGGGGGAGGGAGGGACGGACGGACGGACGGACGGACGGACAGACACACACACACACACACACACACACACACACACACACACACACACTGACAGAGACAGATACAGATACAGACAGATACAGAGTGAGGGGGACAGACAGACAGACAGACAGACAGACAGACAGACAGACAGACAGACAGACAGACAGACAGACAGACAGACAGACAGACAGACAGACAGACAGACAGACAGGCAGACAGGCAGGCAGGCAGGCAGTCAGGCAGGCAAACAGACAGACAGACAGACAGACAGACAGACAGACAGACAGACAGACACACACACACACACACACACACACACACACACACACACACACACACACACACACACACACACACACACACACACACACAGACAAGACAGAAATACAAAACAGACAGAAGAAACAGACAGACAAAACAGACACATAGACAGGCTGGCAGGCATGCAATGAGACAGGCAGGCAAAGTAACAGCAAAGAAGAAAGAAAGCAGTAGAGAAAAAAGCAGAAACGAGGTGAAGAGAGCAAAACAGATATTAGACAGAGATATATAGAAAAACATGCACACGGCGAAAAGAGGACGCATAGACACATTGACAGGTATCTAAATCCTAGTTGCCTTCCTCACAGAAAAGATGTTGCGTTTTGATCGCAGTCACATCTGGCACTGATAGTGGCATTATTGTTCGTTTCCTGTTTATATTAACTTTTCTCATAATCTTTTCTCTCTTCTCTTATATCGCTCACTTCCGTTCGCAGCGTTTGTAACGTGCTCGTGGCATACCTAAACAATCAACAATTCTGCCTTCTCATGCGTGTTACTGCTGGTGGTTTGGTGGTTTTTGTTGTGGGTGTGTTTTTTGTGTGTGTGTTTTGTGTTGTTGTTTGTTTTTTGTTGTTTGTTTGTTTTTTGTTTTTTTCTTTTTTCTTTTTTCTTTTTTTTTGGGTTTTTTTTTTTTTTTGGGGGGG
>JAWQFJ010002460.1:163721-166496 GCA_034096865.1 Theodoxus fluviatilis | reverse complement strand
AGTAGCAGTATCTCTCCCCTTACAAAACAATATTTTTCGTTTTCTGGATGTTTACATCAAGACCAAATCGGTCTGATGCAGTTTTCAGGTTGTCAATCTGGTTCTGCAGGCCTATGACAGTGTCAGAGAGTAAAACAATATCATCAGCAAACAACAGAATCGATATTTCCGGTATATTTGCCAAAAGTTGTATACCATGGTTACATTTGTCTTTCATTTCAGTGGCAGAGGTCATGAATAACAAAAGCACACAAAATATTTGGACTGCATTTGCAACCCTGTTTCAGTTCTCGTGAAAAACTCAGATGTAACATTTCCAGAAAAACTCAGATGTAACATTTCCAGACCGAATACAGCATTTTTTGTTTGTGTGCATTGATTTTAATACCTCGTATATTTTACCAGAAAATCCACATTTCTCAAGAATTGTCCACAAGACAGACCTATTTACACTATCGAACTCTTTCCGACAGTCTACGAAAGCTGCATACATCTTCCTTTTTTGCACTGCGTTTGATCGCGGGCTTCTGAACTCTAATCTTATAAACAAAATATCTGCCCTAGAGAGAACATATCAAAGACAAACGTAACAAGAAGGGCAAAGCCCATACGACTCACATGCTTGACCTTGACCTTTATATGACCTTGACCTTCAGGTGACCTTCAAGGTCAAGGTCAAACAACTAAACCTAGCAATGACATCATACACTAAGAAATGATTTACACATTTTTTTCCTACAAAAAAACATGTGACCTTGACCCAAGGTCAAGGTCATCCAAGGTCATGCAACACAAAGCTCTTAATTCAAGACATAGGAAGCACAATGGTGCTTATTGGCACTTTCTACCATGAGATATAGTCACTTTTAGTGGTTCACTACCCCATTTTGGTCACATTTCATAAGGGTCAAAGTGACCTTGACCTTGATGATATGTGACCAAATGTGTCTCATGATGAAAGTATAACATGTGCCCCACATAATTATTAAGTTTGAAACAGTTATCTTCCATAGTTCAGGGTCAAGGTCACTTCAAAATATGTATACAATCCAACTTTGAAGAGCTCCTGTGACCTTGACCTTGAAGCAAGGTCAACCAAACTGGTATCAAAATATAGGGCTTGCTTTGACCTATATACCACTTGTAGCTAAGGTCGCCATTCTCAATAACGTGGGAGAAAATTGGGAAAATGTGAAAAATGACTGTTTTTGAGACCACATTTATGGCTCCTGTGACCTTGACCTTGAAGCAAGGTCAAGTCACTATGTATGTTTTTTTGAGGCCTTGTCATCATACACCATCATGCCACATTTGGTGTTGATAGACTTTATAGTCTCCGAGAAAAATCCAACGTTTAAGTTTTTTACGGACGCCCGGACGCCCGGACGGACGCCCGGACGGACGGACGACACGGCTCAGTACATAGACTCACTTTTGCTTCGCATGTGAGTCAATAAAAAACAATCTCCATCAGTGTATCATTTACAATCCACTCCATTCGTCTCGGTCATGGCAACCTCTCTTCTCCTCATCACACGGTACAGGTAGATGCAAACAGCTCTCAATATTGTGTGCTCATTTGTTCCCATATATTGCACGAAAATATGAATATTTTCAGTAACGTGTAGTTTCAAGTGGTACCAAGCCCCTCGGTTCACTCGCTGCTGGGCATCTGGCATTCATCTTCATCCTCTTCCTGGCATAATGGACATCATGAATGGATTATTGCTTTATACCTCTGTTTGTGGATATACACATCAGTCCTGCCAAAGCGAAATTTTACAAATGTCTCTCTGAATATCTTTGTATTATTCGCTTTGTACAGATATGCCACTACTCAAGTTGTGGTTTTAAACCCACAGTTTATTCACTACCGTACAGGTTTTTTGGGTCCATTTTTCTCTGTATTCATTTACCAAAGCATCCTTCAGACGACATAGAAACGAAGACTCGCTCTGTACCACACACTTTTGCCAGACACATCTTAAATTGTTCCTCTTAGCATTGCACGTAGTCTGCTTGCCCAGTAGGTCTCAGTCTCAGTGGTTCACAAGAGCATTGTGTATCCTCGTTTCGACAATCTGTCCTCATCTGTTTTCAGAATTTAGTTCATCGACTGAGGATGACGTATATTGTCTCCATAAGTCATAATATTCGGGGACTTCACTGATACATTAAAACATGTTTGAGACTATAGATGAACAGTATTAATAATATCACATCTCTTCAGAAGCATACAGTAAAATAGGCTTTACTTGACACTCAAATCTTTGAAAAACAAATCTGGAACAATGTAGGTGAGTTTTTTCAAAGTTTTACAAATCTGGACAACTGTTGCCTTCCCCTGTGAAGCCGAATCAATCAAAGCAACGTTAGAGCTCATTTTGGTCGTGGAGACTTATATAAAATATTTGTAATCACTGACAAGTCCCCCCCCCCGGTCCATATATACTCCAACGTTAATGAGTAGCAGTATCTCTCCCCTTACAAAACAATATTTTCGTTTTCTGGATGTTTACATCAAGACCAAATCGGTCTGATGCAGTTTTCAGGTTGTCAATCTGGTTCTGCAGGCCTATGACAGTGTCAGAGAGTAAAACAATATCATCAGCAAACAACAGAATCGATATTTCCGGTATATTTGCCAAAAGTTGTATACCATGGTTACATTTGTCTTTCATTTCAGTGGCAGAGGTCATGATAACAAAAGCACACAAAATATTTGGACTGCATTTGCAACCCTGTTTCAGTTCTCGTGAAAAACTCAGATGTAAC
>JAWQFJ010002460.1:156221-158721 GCA_034096865.1 Theodoxus fluviatilis | reverse complement strand
GGTTTGATTAGTCGAAGGACCTTCATAATTAATCGTTTGACAGGAAATGGTCTTGAGGTGAGAGCACGACAAGCTACACGACCGAGGTACGCTTGCGAACCGTTGGTTAGCAAACCATCTGTTTTGTGGTCTGTTGTCAGTGTGGCTCGAGTGGAAGAGCGTGACAAAGGGAAAACTGATGGAATGTTGAACAGTCAACAGTACTTCGGAGATGGCAGTTGAGGAACTCCTTTATTCGCACGCATGCGCAAACCAGCTCATGGTCAAGGGAGCGAACTTTACTAACGGCTTCGTAATGATGCAGTAGCGGTTACTTCCCTTATTCCTGATAATACGACACCATCAGCTGTCAGTTCTTTCTCGCTCACTCCCTCAGCCGTCTTACTTTTCAATTCTTCTCTCTCTCTCTCTCTCTCTCTCTCTCTCTCTCTCTCTCACACACACACACACACACACACACACAAAACAAAGAGAAGGCAAGTAATGAATGTAGTAACACCCCCCACCCACCCTTTCAACACCTCCCCCTTTTTTTCCCTGCAACGAGATCTTACAGGAAGCGTTTTTTCGTCGTGGCACGCGTACACGTTCCAAATCATTAACAAAAACATGACACAATTTCACACTTTTTGGTATTTAAAAAATCTATTAAAAATCGAGATTTTAATCAGAAACAGATGAAGGTCAATAAGTGTAAGTAGTTTGGCAAGACTCGCACCTTCGTGAAGCATCTTCGCTGTGTGAGAAGAAGAGTCTGATATGACATGGTTACCCGTTTAAATTGTTAACAGCACGTTTTCACTTACAGGTATGCTAGTATATATATACGCGGCTGCATCCTTTCCTCAGTTTCACTAGGAATATCAAAGGCTTTGAGTAGTTTTTCCTTCTTTCTTTTTTAATATTCGGCGGCCAGCAACAGTTAAGGCTTTTGTTTTACCTTAAAGCTCATTAACACAGGGCAGAACTTGTTGATATCTTAGGAGTTTGACTGATAGGGAGAGGCATCGGACAGAAGTTATATTACACTTAAGATCGCTCTATGTGTCAAAGTGTTTTCTTCGTTTGTAACATTGTACAAATCATGGAATGTATATACGGGGTACTAGAGAGTATGTGGCCTGGAAAAGCTAGCTCGGATAAGGTCTTTGTAGATTTCAAAACTCAACATCTTTGTCACGGGCTTCTGAATGCCCCATTATGACCTCCGCCAATAAGGATGTGTTTTCATCTCGATTAGTTTATTCTTTAGTTCGTTATTTGGCCAAATTACTCAAAAAGTGTTTAATGGATTCTGATTAAATCTGGTGCAAGGTCAGGGTTTCACCCAAGAAACAATTTATTAAAGCTTGGATCTCATCCGTCATCTTAATTTGGAAGTACAACCATACATAAATATCATTTTTATTACGAATCACGAAGTTGACGACGTCAAACTATATCATTCCACCGGTTACTGCGTTCCACACTCGGAGACCGCCAGCAGACGGTAAAATGAACTAAACATTGTAGCGTTAGGCCTGGCAAGCAGAACATCCTGCCTGAATTATACAGACGGAAAAATGAACTAAACCTTGTAGCGTTAGGCCTGGCTAGCAAATTGTGCTGCCTGAATTATACAGGCGATAAAATGAACTAAACCTTGTAGCGTTAGGCCTGGCTAGCAAATTGTGCTGCCTGAATTATACAGGCGATAAAATGAACTAAACCTTGTAGCGTTAGGCCTGGCTAGCAAATTGTGCTGCCTGAATTATACAGGCGATAAAATGAACTAAACCTTGTAGCGTTAGGCCTGGCTAGCAGATTGTGCTGCCTGAATTATACAGGCGATAAAATGAACTAAACCTTGTAGCGTTAGGCCTGGCTAGCAAATTGTGCTGCCTGAATTATACAGGCGATAAAATGAACTAAACCTTGTAGCGTTAGGCCTGGCTAGCAAATTGTGCTGCCTGAATTATACAGGCGATAAAATGAACTAAACCTTGTAGCGTTAGGCCTGGCTAGCAAATTGTGCTGCCTGAATTATACAGGCGATAAAATGAACTAAACCTTGTAGCGTTAGGCCTGGCTAGCAAATTGTGCTGCCTGAATTATACAGGCGATAAAATGAACTAAACCTTGTAACGTTAGGCCTGGCTAGCAAATTGTGCTGCCTGAATTATACAGGCGATAAAATGAACTAAACCTTGTAGCGTTAGGCCTGGCTAGCAAATTGTGCTGCCTGAATTATACAGGCGATAAAATGAACTAAACCTTGTAGCGTTAGGCCTGGCTAGCAGATTGTGCTGCCTGAATTATACAGGCGATAAAATGAACTAAACCTTGTTGCGTTAGGCCTGGCTAGCAGATTGTGCTGCCTGAATTATACAGGCGATGGAAGAGCAAAGTAATGTTGGCTTCCTGCTGTAGATTCCTTTGTAAGTGCTCTTAACCAAAACTAGTGGCAGTGTTCCCATTACAGAATGCATGGTTAATACGGTTGATTGTGTTCGATTATTTA
>JAWQFJ010002460.1:138721-148721 GCA_034096865.1 Theodoxus fluviatilis | reverse complement strand
GCAGCAGACCAGGGAAACGAAGTTGTCAATTCAAGCCAGAACTAAACAGTTATCTGCTGCTACTCATTCGAGCTTTACATGACACAGTACAGTTTTCCACCCCCACATACATGTACTTTGAGCGATCGAGTATTCAGTGCAGACGCTACGAGAATGCAACCGGAACTAGGTGGTTCTACCTAACGCGTTGTTTTTCGACAAAGAGCGCTGACGAACGAACGAACAAACCAACCGAAGAAAAAAATTACCTCCTTGGCGGAGTTAGTAAGAGACCTTCGCCTCATGCTCACAATGACACAAAAACCATGCACTGTCATACCATTTCTTGGTGACTCATGCGTTACACAACGACGTCAGCAGGCACCTGCGCTCTCGTTCCGCCTTTATGCAGTGAAATTGTCCTGAAGCTTCGGGACAAGGTTTGGACTTGGCATCACGTGATGCACGCACCGCCTGGATGCTCACGAAAAAAGCACCTGGGAGCGGCGCATTCCAACCACAAAACTACGCCAGGTAACCCGTAATTGAGTGACGACAGCAGAATTTTTGTTGGTGTTTTCCTAAAAGGAAAATGTTCCTTCCCTGCAATGCAGTTCTTTAGCCGGGCTGACCTTTTAGATGGGGTCGCCATGTGCAGACACCCCCACTAATCCCGTATGTAGAGATAGCACGAACTGCCTCACGTTCCATTTACTCTATCTACCCTTTGAGAGATGCAACGAGATATTTTCTCTTGTTTTGATTTGTTTTTCATCGCGCATGGAAACCTGCAATTAGCAACACGTGAACACATTTTCTGCAGTAAAGCTCTTGGAAAAGACGGGGATTATTGTGAACACTTTATTGATGTCTAAAGATGAAAAATGTACTTCAAAAGTCTCTCTCTGCATTCGCTGATGTCGTTGAACCAGACAGCAATGCAATTATCCTTTCATCTACTGGTCATCTGCCCCTGGCTTAAAATGAGTAAGTTATGTTGGCCTACACTAGCAATGTGCCCCAGAGAAAGTTAAACGCTTTATAGGAATGAAGTTGAAGTTATCGTCAATGTCATTTTTACCTGTGAATCACGTGGTTTGTTTGAGAAGTCAAACGGTATATCAAGTTTTTCTTTCTAAGGAAAAACAGTTATTGTCGTGGAAACACCCCACCCTACCCCCACCCCCACCACACCCACACACCACCCCCACCCGACCCCACTCCCGCCTCATCCCCACCTCACCCCCACCCCACCCCGACCCTATACCCATCCCCACCCCACCCCCACCCCATGCCCACCCCTACTACTTATTTAATAGACAAATAAACAGAACATCGGTCTTACTTTTTTTGTTGTGTAAACATTCAACAAGTTATATAGTGCAGATCTTGATATCTAACAGCAAATAAGAAAACACAACATTCTTGTTGCGTTAATAATGACAGTTGGGGAAATGGTAAATCAATACACAAAATTCATGAAGTAAGGGGCATGATTTATACATTGCGTTAGTGAATGGCTTGTTTGGAGAGAGACAGAGAGAGAGAGAGAGAGAGAGAGAGAGAGAGAGAGAGAGACAGAGAGAGAGAGAGAGAGACAGAGACAGAGAGAGACAGAGAGAGAGAACTGAACTGAACTGAACTGAACTGGTTTATTGAGGCCAGCGGCCCATTGCATACACAAATTGATGAGAACATTCATGGTGAATAGATAATCTTACCGGTGTAAACATTACTCAAACACAAATACACCCCTCAATTATACTCTTTTCTTGGCTCTATGTGCCCAGACCGTTGACAAGGCTTGTCCATTTTATGTGACCACAAGATTTGTTCACGTTTGGTATATTCAAATCTTGGTTATCATAAACCTATATAGTTACGAGAGCTTGCCTGTTTCCTAAGTTTTGTTCCCTATATCTTAAGGCATAAAATATATACAAGGCTACCGACCTTGTGATTTTTTCATCAGTACCCTGCATTAAATATCTGCAAACATCACAAATCCTCCTGTGGTATATATACCGTTCTATGTATTTTTTTCTTAACTGCAAATATGCGGGACATGATAACAAAAAATGCTCCTCATTTTCTTTTTCCTCACAGAATGGACATTTAGCATCACGTGCGTCTCCGTACCAATTGTTAACGCTCAAATCGTTTATTCCAAAACGAAATCGAATAAACGCGTCCCTGAATTTTTTAATGTCAAGCAAGTTTAAGTAATTTTGTAAACCAAATTTTTGTTTGATGAAGGAGAACCATCCGTACCTCTCGCTATTGACATTCTTAGCATTCCAGTCCTGGAGGTAGCAATCTTTCATTCTCTGCTTCAGTTGAAGCAAGAAACGTTTCTTGTCCCCGACTCCACCGCTCAGCCACACATATCCAAAACCAAGATGACACAAACACTTCTTCACCCACTCCGCCCAATTTCAGTCCCCTTCATTGTGTGAGTTCAGAAGCATCCAAATGCTTGCTTTCGAAGTCTGTGTTCACTCCTTCTACAGAACTTCAACCAGTATTTAATACCTCTGATGTTACTGTTAATTGAAATAGGAAACCTACCGAGGTCCCCATATACCATGTGGTTTGGGGTTCTCGAGTCTAGTCCCAAGAACTTCTTGCACACAAACGTGTGGGTTCCCTCTACCTTCAAATTCTTTTGTAGACCCCATATTTCCGACCCGTACAGGAGAGTTGCTTGCACTTGTGCGTCAAATATACTTGTGAATACTTTGGTTTTCAAACTACGCATGCTCCACAGTGTTCTTAAAACCTGCACGCCCTTTTGTTTCCCTCTCACTGCAAGATCGTCTAAGGTAGCCGCGATGGACAGCTTCGTTGTAAACACGTATCCGAGGTATTTGTAATGATTAACCACCTCCAGCTGCGACCCTTCTAGGAACCATCTTTCTCCCAGAGCCAGGTGTCCACCTCTTCTAAACACCATAACTTTAGTTTTGTCGGTGTTAACCTTAAGATCTAACTTATTTGATACACTCACGAGGTTGTTTAGTTGGTTCTGAAGCCCTATAGGTGTAGTGGCTATCAACGCGACGTCGTCGGCAAATAGTAGTAAAAACACTTCCATCATGCCGGGTACCATCTGTACCCCATGTTTGCCTTTCTTTCTTACATAGTTTGCGACCGTGTTAATGTACAAAGAAAAAATTAAAGGACTCTCAATTGCCCCTTGTTTTACACCAGCTGGGCAATTAAAAGCTTCAGATAGCTCTTGGTCCCAACGAACACGTGCTTAACAGAGAGAGAGAGAGAGAGAGAGAGAGAGAGACAGAGACAGAGAGAGAGACAGAGAGAGAGAGACAGAGAGAGACAGAGAGAGACAGAGAGAGAGAGAGAGAGAGAGAGAGAGAGAGAGAGAGAGAGAGAGAGAGAGAGAGAGAGAGAGAGAGACAGAGAGAGAGAGAGAGAGAGAGAGAGAGAGAGACAGAGAGAGAGAGAGAGAGAGAGAGAGAGAGACAGAGAGAGAGACAGAGACAGAGAGAGAGAGAGAGAGAGAGAGAGAGAGAGAGAGAGAGAGAGAGAGAGAGACTTACCGCCCAATTGCTTTGGACTACACCCCCTGGAAGACGCAGCCAGTCACGCGTTGACTACTCGAACAACCCCATCCCCACCCCCAACTCCATCCCCACCCCCACCCCCATCCCCACCCCCACCCCCACCCACACCCCTCACACCCCCTCCCTTTCATCCTGCTCCTCCACTCCGACGCTGCTTTCTCTCGCGACTGCTTTCCCTACCCCCTCTCTCCCCAGAGTAAGTCCCAACACACCATTTACCACTTGTAGGCAGGGCGGGGCGGTGTGGAGAGTGGGGGTGGGGGTGTGTGGACATGATAGGATGATAATTCGGGGGAAGGGGGAGGGGGGAGGGGAGAAAGGGTGGTTGAAGGGTGATCCTTGCCTCTGCTTCCCAACAATCCACGCCCATCATACCTAGTTAACGTCGCTGCACGTTTCACCATCAGAGCCTCCATGCCCCTCCCTACATTATCCCACCACGTACCCCCATCTCCATTGTGCTTTCCCCCCTTTTCCTAGTCTCTCCCTTCAACTTTCTTAGTCTGACGACCAGAACGTCTCTAATCCCATTCCTGGCCGACGTGATGGAGTTGTCGTTCCCAGACACCTCGGTCTCCGTATGAAATGAAAGTGTGTGTTCAGTCCGGACGAAGATTTCCAAGCCCAAAGACTCCGGCGCGTTACACCAAGCGCTATTTGCCCCATGAAGACACAATACAAGACAGCTTGTTAGCTACACACTGAAAATCTTCCCACGCGGAACTGCACCCGGAAGCGGCACTGGGCAGCTGAGACTAATTTTTAGAAAATAACTGCCTTCGCCGGCACGACATTCCTTGTCCGTCCCGTGTTCACCTCATTTTGGACGCTCGCGTTTTGTGCACTATTTCCACGCGTATGTGGAGATCTGCGCTCTCCTGTCAAAACACCGCCGCCGCCCCCAATCCCTCCCCCACCCCTACCCCCCACTCTTCTTTTCTCCACTCCCAACCCTCCACCCCACCCCAATCCCACCTCCCTTTTTTCCCTCAAGAGCCATGTATGCTCCAGCTACTACACGGGTGTGGCCACACCGTCTTTGTTCCGTCAGGTGTCACTTGATATGTGCCACCTGCAGCCCAAGTCTACCTGTTGAGTAATGCTCGCCCCTGGCTGCAAGAAGCGCCACTGATTGTTTCCCACTGCCCCGAGTTTACCGCGCGAGTGTGGCTGGAATTCCTCGCCTTGCCCTGAGCTTGTTTTACGCTGGCTTCCTGACTTCTTAGCTCGACTGGGGGTCAAGGCTTTGCCTTGCGGCAAAGATCTCTCGGTAGTCCCTGACTTTGCAGGTGAGCCTGCCAACGCACGGAGCCATCTGAAGACTTTTCTTGGACTATTCCCTCCGTCTCCAACCGTGCCTGTCCAGAGACCTCAGGCCAGGCACTCCCAAATCCGTTATGCCCTGGTGTGCGTTCCACTGTCGGATGGACTTGGCTGATTTTGGGTTGACGCCTTGACTCTTGAAGCATGCTCTACCTTCCAGCGCTAGGTAAGTACACGGCGCCATTTCCAGTGTGGGTCAAAGGTGCCTGACTGGGTGTGAGAAGGGTTAGGCGCGTAGAATGTGGACATCTGTGAATATCGGGTGAGATCTTTATTCTCGAAAAAGTGCATTGGAAAGAGAAATTGGGCGAATACTTTGTTGGGTGAGGAAGAGGTACTGGAGTGTGGCTGTTGTTGTTGGAGTCTTAGGTGGCGGTGAGCTGTAACAAAATCCTTGGGTCAGTCACGTGCTGACACTCCATGGCAGAGTGGAGGAAGGTGGCAAGCGGGTTGCCAGGACGTAATGTGATTTCACAATTTTAAAACCGAGAAAGAGAGAGAGACTTCAGACTTTGCATGTTATTGTGTAGGCCAGTGGGCACTGTGTGTGTGTGTGTGTGTGTGTGTGCGCGCGCGCGCGTGTGTGTGTGTGTGTGTGTGTGTGTGTGTGTGTGTGTGTGTGTGCGTGGTGTGTGTGTGTGTGTGGTGTGCGCGCGCGCGTGTGTGTGTGCGTGTGTGTGTGTGTGTGGTGTGTGTGCGTGTGCGTGTGCGTGTGCGTGTGCTGTGTGCTGTGTGCTGTGTGTTGTGTGGTGTGTGCGTGTGCGTGTGCGTGTGCGTTGTGTGTTGTGTGTTGTGTGCGTGTGTGCGTGTGTGCGTGTGTGCGTGTGTGCGTGTGTGCGAAAAAGAGAGAGAGAGAGAGAGAGAGAGAGAGAGAGAGAGAGAGAGAGAGAGAGCAAGCATGAATACATGGGAGAGATAGAGGGAATGGACGACAGCGAGGAAGTATGAAGCATTTATAGGTGATAGTTTTATTGCCTATGTGAGAGATGTGCTATGTCGTTGCTCTTTAACACAAAATACACGAAATAAGTAATACAGATACTGTTCCAGAGGTTATGAAAAATATATTATCTATCAAATAATTATTTTCAAACACCCATTAAGCTTATATGCGAAGACTAAAGCCTATTTACGTACGTAGATGGTTGCAAGACAATCGTGCGTAACCTACTGAATGGAATATATTTTAATTGCCAAAGTCAAATAGTCAAGAAATAAACAGTTTTCGATAGAATTAGTTGCTGCGTACATTTATCGAAAAGAAGAAGAGAGTTATTATATCGTCAACATAAAGCGTGAGTTTGTAAAAATCTTCATTTTGAAAATGGCGAGAACTGCAATGATGAAACTATATTTTCTTTTTTTTAATCATGCCGCATGCAGTTCGATTTGTGGTTTCACCACATGAACACAATGTAAACATGTACGTTAGCTCTTCTCGCTTTCAAACGAAGCCTTACACATGTGCATTGAACAATTTTAAGGTACCTGCACTTCAGTTAGAGCGGAATAAGTTTTCAGCACAACCGAGTGAGCTAGCAAACGAAAGAACCCCCAGAGAGAGAGAGAGAGAGAGAGAGAGAGAGAGAGAGAGAGAGAGAGAGAGAGAGAGAGAGAGAGAGAGAGAGAGAGAGAGAGGGAGAGACAGAGAGAGACCGACCGACCGACCAACCGACCGACCGACCGACCGACCGACCGACCGACCGACCGACTGATAAAGAGAGAACAACAGACAGCGAGGGATACAGAGTCTGAGAAAAGGAGACAAAGTGAAATAAAGAATGAGAAGGAAAGAGAGAAACAAAGGTGGAGGGAAAAGATGAATATATGAGAGAAAGAGAGAGAGAGAGAGAGAGAGAGAGAGAGAGAGAAAAGAGAAAGAGAGAAAGAGAGAGAGAGAGAGAGAGAGAGAGAGAGAGAAGCAGTCAACTCGGACAGCATATAAATGCTATCTGCTATTCGCCACAGAATCTTACTCCGGCCACAGACGAGGCATGCTGCCATAAAAACCAGGATGAAAGACATGATCAGTCATTTATAAAGAACTTTTCAGGTCGCTAGACGAACTTGCACTAAGCATGACCGGTTGCGTTACTGCAATATTACGGGGTTTCACCACCCACAAAGTCAGTGGTCGCAAATGTCGACTACATCACGAACGAAATATCAATCCTCACTTCTGGGCTTACTTTTCCCTTTCCTCTAGTGTTTTCCTTGCAACATCATTTTTACTGCATGTCGGGCTCACAACAACATGTGAGACCGATATTTCAACTCCAAATTTCTAAGGAAAGGTAACAGATGGCTCTTTCTCCACTGAAACATTCCGCTGGCACTATCGCTCAATCCCAAAATATGCATGCCAAAAACGCGCGGGGATGTCGTATGTAAATATCATCACCAGGCTTACATCTGCATCCATAAAAACGTGATAAGTATAACCGCCTCCATTCATTCCAATGATAATATATTCTTGCTTCCTCTCTCTCTCTCTCTCTCTCTCTCTCTCTCTCTCTCTCTCTCTCGTGAACTGAATTTTGAGTCAATCATTAAGCGCTGCGACTTTCTTGGGTATTTTTCTATCTGAACAAAAAATAAAATCGCTACTGCCTTGCACCGGAACGAAAGACCACAAAGTGTTTACTTCAGCATCGCTACCCAAGTGTGTACTCGTGATTACGGTCAGCTATGGCGAAGTGGTGGAAACCTTTCAAAAGCACTCGAACCCGCTCAGCGGTGACGACATGATTGCGTTGGCAGAGTTTGATATTTCTGTATATTTGCCGTCACATGCAATCCGGTTTGCTCCGAAGAAAAGAAATGTATCTGTATGTCAAGAGCTGGTTGGTGGTGATGGCTGGTACTCACACTCTTGATCTGTACTGGAAATCACTCCCTACCCCTGGGCTACTTGGGGAAAGACGTACACGAGATAGAACACGAAAGCATAGGTAAACGAATAACAAAAGGATTTAATACACATAGGAACACAAGAACCAATTACACACTCTGACTTCCCATCCACAATACAACTCGCAACCCTACATCTCCACCGCAAACATCCCAAAACCCTTCACTTCCGCCGCACAAATCCCAACACCCTTCACTCCACAGTTCAACTCCCACAGCACTTCCCTTCCACAGTCCAAATCCCAAACTCCACCGCCACAGTCCAAATCACACAGCACTTTCCCCTTCAGTCCAAATCCCCAAACACTTCACCTCCACAATCCAAATCACAACCCCTTCCCATCCGCAGCACCGATCATAAACCCTTCCTCTTCACAGCTCAAATCACACTCCTTCACCTTCACAACACAAAATCACAACCCAAAACCCCTCCACCTTCACAACTCAAAATCACAACCCCTCCACCTCCACAACTCAAATCACAACCCCTCCACCTCCACAACCCAAATCACAATCCTTCCATCTTCACAACTCAAAATCACAACCTCTCCACCTTCACAACTCAAAATCACAACCTCTCCACCTTCACAACTCAAAATCACCACCCCTCACCTCCACAACTCAAATCACAAGCCACAGCCAAAAATCAGCAAACCCCTTCCCCGGCCCAGACAAAAACTCTCAGACCCGAAAAGCCTAGGCCAAGAACTATCACGCCACACCGCCGAAGCCAGAAACGAAAACCCCTCTCCCCAGCCAGGACCTGAAATAAACCAATGACAAGAAATAGTAATCTCACCCTCGCTTACCCGCAACCTACGAGTCAAAGTAGAAAATAAACGAAACAGAAAGAGCGCGAGACAATGACCACTCACCCTGCGATCCGGAGTAGCAACTGACAAACAACGATGATAACTAACCTAAATAGTCCTAACCCTACCGGCACGGAAAAATGAAGAAACCCACCCTTTCCCTGGAACACCTAACTAATCAACGGCCCTGATGAAAACCAACAACAAAGCATGCGAAATACCTGCAAACCCGGCGATACAACAGCGCAGCCGTGCAGCACGTGCACAGGGCACCTAATCTTAATAACAATCCAAAAATGTAATTAACACTTTCAAAAAACCTGATAACGCCAAGCGGAAAACCCCGTGCAAAACAATCAAAAGCCTAACGCTGAACTAAAAGACAGACAAAACAGTTTCAATGCCCCAAAGCCCCACCAGTGACGTACTACATCGCTAATATGAAGTATGTCACACCAGTGACGTACTACATCATTAATTTGAAGTATGTCACACCAGTAACGTACTACATCAATAATTTGAAGTATGTCACACCAGTAACGTGCTACATCACTAATTTGAAGTATGTCACACCAGTGACGTACGTGCTACATCACTAATTTGAAGTATGTCACACCAGTGACGTACATGCTACATCACTAATTTGAAGTATGTCACACCAGTAACGTGCTACATCACTAATTTGAAGTATGTCACACCAGTGACGTGCTACATCACTAAATTGAAGTACGACAGTGACGTGCTACATCACTAATTTGAAGTATGTCACACCAGTGACGTACTACATCACTAATTTGAAGTATGTCACACCAGTGACGTGCTACATCACTAATTTGAAGTATGTCACACCAGTGACGTGCTACATCACTAATTTGAAGTATGTCACACCAGTGACGTACGTGCTACATCACTAATTTGAAGGATGTCACACCAGTGACGTACGTGCTACATCACTAATTTGGAGTGTCACACCAGTGACGTGCTACATCACTAATTTGAAGTGTGTCACACCAGTGACGTACTACATCACTAATTTGAAGTATGTCACACCAGTGACGTACTACATCACTAATTTGAAGTATGTCACACCAGTGACGTACTACATCACTAATTTGAAGGATGTCACACCAGTGACGTACTACATCACTAATTTGAAGTATGTCAGGCCAGTGACATGCTACATCACTAATTTGAAGTATGTCACACCAGTGACGTGCTACATCACTAATTTGAAGTATGTCACACCAGTGACGTGCTACATCACTAATTTGAAGGATGTCACACCAGTGACGTGCTACATCACTAATTTGAAGTATGTCACACCAGTGACGTACTACATCACTAATTTGAGGTATGTCACACCAGTGACGTGCTATATCACTAATTTGAAGT
>JAWQFJ010002460.1:116221-128721 GCA_034096865.1 Theodoxus fluviatilis | reverse complement strand
ATATAAATTGTAAATATCATGATTCTGGAACTCACAAAATCGTCTGCTTGGCTACCAAAAGACTTGCACTTGTGCAAAATGATGAGGGGAAAAAGTGTACAGATAATACATTATCAAAATATACTTAAAAGTGGGAAAACATCAGCAACAATTTTTTAAAATGTCTGTTGCAACGATGCAAGTATGCCACAAACACGTTGAGCATTTTCTGCACTTAAAAGCAAGACACGACAACATGCAAACAATAACAATGCATGTGTCCAACAATCTCTGGATAGACAAAACGGTATAACAATATAACTCTGTTTGTGATGGCATTCAGGTTAACACTAAAAATGCTGAATCTCATTATCAGAAAATACAACTCTTTGACACATTGATATAAAACTGTGCACAAATCAATGCATATGTGTGGGTTTATCTTCCAAACATACCTACTTATCATTCCGACATCATGGCATCGAACCAATTTTCTACAGCAGTGCCTGTTAAATTAAGTCCACCTTTGTTCTGCTGTAAAGGACCTTCATCCTCGTCAAGAGATATGACGATGCACTCTAAACATCCCGAGTATCAAGGATTTTCATGAAGCATACAATGGGACTGTAAGAGATTCTTGAACAACCATGTGGTTGAGGATTAGATGGGGAAATCCCTGAAGTATCTGACAGAGTTTTCAGCACAAAACAGGAGCCTGCCATGCACACCCCATAACTCCGCGTAGCCATCTGGAAAGCTAAAATCCCTGAAGTATCTGACAGAGTTATCAGGACAAAACAGGAGCCTGCCATGCACACCCCATAACTCCACGTAGCCATCTGGAAAGCTAAAATCCCTGAAGTATCTGACAGAGTTTTCAGCACAAAACAGGAGCCTGCCATGCACACCCCATAACTCCGCGTAGCCATCTGGAAAGCTAAAACCTCTGGGCCTTGGAAGTCAGTGTTATGCCTTCTGCCTGCATGTGTATTTATGGTTTTGCCGTGTTGGCCTCGTACTATGAGTATAAGACTGAAAGCAAGATTTCTGCACAAGAAGACTGATGTGGGTTTAGCAAAGATTCTTTGGGTTTTGAGATCAAGTCGACCTTGTGACGCCCCAGGGCCATTGGTCACACAGCGCAGCTCAGCCCACCGAGACACAAACTGTGTGACCAAGTCCTTCTGCCTGCCTTAATGTGTGCTCATTCATCCCTAAATGTCTGTCCATCCACTGATTACCTTTCTCTTCATTTATCCATCACCCATTCCTCAATCGGTCAAGCTTACCAGTTCACTTCTTATTGTCTGCTTGATTTTCAGTCCATCTGACCATTGCTTTGCTCTCTCCTTTGACGGTCTGCCAGACCACCCACGTCTTATATGACTATCCACCTGTATCCCTGCCTGAATGTCTGCTTAACATCAATTTGTCTTACTGGTTTTTCATTGTCAATATCCCATTGGCTAATGTTTGTTTGACTATTTGTTTGTCAGTTATTTTGACAGTGTCATTTGAGCATCTTGGTATCCAAAATGTTGGTTTGTCAATCTGTCCGTAGGTCTGTCCGTGATTCTGTTGGTCTGTGTATCTGTCTGGCTGTGTATCTGTCTGTCTGTGTATCTGTGATTCTGGCTGTCTGTGTTTCTGTCTGTCTGTGTGTCTGCCTGTCTGGTTGTGTTTCTGGCTGTCTGTCTGCCTGTGTTTTTGTCTGTCTGTGTTTCTGTCTGTTTTTGTCTGTGTTTCTGTCCATCTGTTTGTCTGCCTATGTTTCTGTCTGTGTGTCTGTCTGTGTGTCTGCCTGTCTGTCTGTGTTTCTGTCTGCCTGTCTGTCTGCCTGACTGTGTTTCTGTCTGTTTGTTTTTGTCTGTGCTTCTGACCATCTGTGTGTCTGCCTGTCTATGTCTCTGTCTGTCTGTGTTTCTGTCCATGTTTCTGTCTGTCTATTCATCCTTTTGCCCTTCAGGTTCCATTCCTCTGTCATGCCACTTTCTCTTTGTCCAGCTATCTGTGCGACTCTGATATTCCTGTAAGTTTAACTGGCCATTGTCTCAGCAAGAAAGCATATTGTTTTGTCCATCTAAATGATTCCTTTGCTGCTTTCAAATGTAGAAAAATCAGCTGCACCTTCACAGCAAAAAAAGTCAAATGATTTTCACACACTGTCCGATTACAAAGAATACTGCACCCACCCAAAGTTATTTGAGATCTTTTCATAAACTGTCCTAGTACAAACACTTGCATCACTACCCTAGCAAAACGTGCATGCATGAGATTTTACCGGAAAATGACGTCACAAAAAAGCAATGTGCATCTAAATAGTGCATGTGAGCACTAACCTCAAAATGGGTGGTACATGTCTAAGTAGAACATGTAAACACTGACTCCAAAATGGGCAGTACCCATCTAAATAACATGTGTGAACGCTTACTCCAAAATGGGCAGTACCCATCTAAATAACACGTGTGAACGCTTACTCCAAAATGGGTAGTAATTTCTCTGCTAGACACCACACAAAATCTGACAATGATGGCAACAACCAAAGCATGAACTTCACAAGTTCTCTCATACCTGGATTTCAGGGGGCTTCAGTATTGCTATCTAAAACTTATTTCAAATCTCCTCACTATCTTAAAATACAAGCATCCAAACTGTAACAGTCAGGAAATCTATTTCATTCCTTTTGTGCTTTGAAGAGGAACCTGTGAACTACCAAATGAGTTGAAAATAACAGTCAACATTTTTGTCATATTCTCCTCAAATAGCACATCCAACAAAAATGACCAAAGTACCGAGGTAGGTATATAACTATGCAGTAAATTATGACAAAAGTCATAGTCTAGTGAAATCCATATTCCTGATCGCCATTCCTTGAACACATAGAACAAAACTTCCTGCATACTAATGCAGAATCTCCTTTTATATCCAGACTGGTATAAACCATGTAAACATTCAATTCGAAAGGTAAAGCATTATTGTTGAAAAAGCCAATATATACTCTCAAAACTAGTTACCAGACAATCACAAATACATTTAAATATGTATGTAAAGTATCATTCCGTGGAAAAGATTTTTTTTTAGTCGATACGACCCAATTACAGACAGACATTTTCAAATGACCCCACCACCATGTCCAGATGACCATTCCAGTCCAAGTGGGGATCACAGTCCCTTGTTGAAGTGGACAAAGGCGGGAATTTTGTCCCCGAGAGTTTTCTCCATTCTCATGTAGCGCTCAGGCTCCAACTGCTTCAGGCGCTGCGTGGACACGGAGCTGCAATCACACGACAACAAAGACACGTTTTCAGCACTGATCATCCAGCACTTCTAGGGACTGACATAAAAAATTAATTCACGGCATGAGGTGGGGAATGAACCTGAGACCTTTAAGTCAGTGTCTTTGCTACTGAAAGTTCCCACTACATTTTCTGACTTAATAACTTTGCATACAGCTCCAATTTCAGACAGACACACAAATGTGTGCATGGCACATGCACACACACACACATGCACACACACATTACAAACATATAATTACACAAACACAATAACATCCACACACACATGCATGCATGCATGCACACACCCACACACACATGCATCCCCCACCCCCCACACACACACATACCCACACACACACACATGCATGCACACACCCACACACACATGCATCCCCCACCCCCACATACACACACATACCCACACACTCACACATGCATGCACACACACACATGCACCCCCTACACACACACACAAACACAGCAGTGCAGGTGTGTAAATGGAATACAGCCATCATGTTCTGTCAACACTGAATGCAGAGAAAATCAATAAAGGGAGGCCACTCACCATTGCTGGGGGAAAAGTGCACAGCAAGTTGGGGTCATCACCAGCAGCCTGAAAATAGAAAGAGAGTTAGAAAGTAAGGAAAGAAGGAAGGAAGGAAGGAAGGAAGGGAGGAAGATAGGAAGAAAGAAAGAAAGAAAGAAAGAAAGAAAGAAAGAAAGAAAGAAAGAAAGAAAGAAAGAAAGGCTGCAGAAGACAGACAAATGGCGAAAATGATGCCAGCTTTCTGCTCCCACAGCCTTCAGTACATGGTGTGCAGTCAGTGCACAATACTCCCGCAAGTAAAGGTGAGAGTAAGGGTGCCCTTCTTTATACTGCCACTTTCCACCCACTGATGGATGCTCACACCTCACATGCCACTTTCCACCCACTGATGGATGCTCAAACCTCACATGCCACTTTCCACCCACTGATGGATGCTCAAACCTCACATGCCACTTTCCACCCACTGATGGATGCTCAAACCTCACATGCCACTTTCCACCCACTGATGGATGCTCACACCTCACACTGATGGATGCTCACACCTCACACTGATGGATGCTCACACCTCACACTGATGGATGCTCAAACCTCACATGCCACTTTCCACCCACTGATGGATGCTCAAACCTCACATGCCACTTTCCACCCACTGATGGATGCTCAAACCTCACATGCCACTTTCCACCCACTGATGGATGCTCAAACCTCACATGCCACTTTCCACCCACTGATGGATGCTCAAACCTCACATGCCACTTTCCACCCACTGATGGATGCTCAAACCTCACATGCCACTTTCCACCCACTGATGGATGCTCAAACCTCACATGCCACTTTCCACCCACTGATGGATGCTCAAACCTCACACTGATGGATGCTCAAACCTCACACTGATGGATGCTCACACCTCACACTGATGGATGCTCAAACCTCACACTGATGGATGCTCAAACCTCACACTTTTAGTGTTACCCCCTGGTCATAGGGCTACTATTTCTCTCACTCCATCACCATCTCAACTCCCTGGGGAGCATGCAACCAGGCTGCGGATGAGCACTCCAAAGTTAGCTTTCACAGTTTTCCAGCTCACCCCTCACAGGTACCCGCTCTACTCCTGAGTGGGGAGAAGCAGTGTGACTGAAGCACCTTGCTCAAGGATGTGACTCTAGGATCCACACCCACTGGCCGCTAGTGACCACTTTTCCAGGCATGTGTTTCATCACTGACCTCCTGACCTACCAAGAGAAACACTACCTCACATTTTGTATCTGCTCTGTCAATCCCTTTCTGTGTGCCCTCCTCATGCCTCCCTAATCCCTCCCTCCCTCTCCCTGCCTCCCTAATCCCTCCCTCCCTCCCTAATCCCTCCCTCCCTAATCCCTCCCTCAATCCCTCCCTCCCTCCCTCCCTCCCTCCCTCCCTCCCTCCCTCCCTCTCCCTCCTCTTCTTCCTTCAGTTGGCAGTCCCCACTCGCGGTGAGCCAAAAACATATTAGGCCTATAAAAACCTCCCTCCCTCCCTCCTCTCTTCTTGCTTCAGTCGGCTGTCCCCACTCGCGGTGAGCCAAAAACACATCAGGCCTAAAAAAAAAGTCCTCCCTCCCACATCTCTTCTTGCTTCAGTCTGCTGTCCCCACTCGCGGTGAGCCAAAAACATATCAGGCCTATAACAAACCTCCCTCCCTCCCTCCTCTCTTCTTGCTTCAGTCTGCTGTCACCACTAGAGGTGAGCCAAAAACATATCAGGCCTATAAAAAACCTCCCTCCCTCCCTCCTCTCTTCTTGCTTCAGTCTGCTGTCCCCACTCGCGGTGAGCCAAAAACATATCAGGCCTATAAAAACCTCCCTCCCTCCCTCCTCTCTTCTTGCTTCAGTCTGCTGTCCCCACTCGCGGTGAGCCAAAAACACATCAGGCCTATAAAAACCTCCCTCCCTCCCTCCTCTCTTCTTGCTTCAGTCTGCTGTCCCCACTCGCGGTGAGCCAAAAACACATCAGGCCTATAAAAACCTCCCTCCCTCCCTCCTCTCTTCTTGCTTCAGTCTGCTGTCCCCACTCGCGGTGAGCCAAAAACATATCAGGCCTATAAAAACCTCCCTCCCTCCCTCCTCTTCTTGCTTCAGTCTGCTGTCCCCACTCGCGGTGAGCCAAAAACATATCAGGCCTATAAAAACCTCCCTCCCTCCCTCCTCTCTTCTTGCTTCAGTCTGCTGTCCCCACTCGCGGTGAGTCAAAAACATATCAGGCTTATAAAAACCTCCCTCCCTCCCTCCTCTCTTCTTGCTTCAGTCTGCTGTCCCCACTCGCGGTGAGCCAAAAACATATCAGGCCTATAAAAACCTCCCTCCCTCCCTCCTCTCTTCTTGCTTCAGTCTGCTGTCCCCACTCGCGGTGAGCCAAAAACATATCAGGCCTATAAAAACCTCCCTCCCTCCTTCCTCTCTTCTTGTTTCAGTCTGCTGTCCCCACTTGCGGTGAGCCAAAAACACATCAGGCCTATAAAAACCTCCCTCCCTCCCTCCCTCCTCTCTTCTTGCTTCAGTCTGCTGTCCCCACTCGCGGTGAGCCAAAAACATATCAGGCCTATAAAAAAATACAGTTGAGGTTACAGTGACAAAGGAAAAAAAAACGTTGGAAGGTAAGCCTAACTTTAGATTTATCATTTTAAATTAAGTAGGCCAGATTGAGACTGCACACATTTGTGTGTGTGTGTGTGTGTGTGTGTGTGTGTGTGTGTGTGTGTGTGTGTGTGTGTGTGTGTGTGTGTGTGTGTTTGTTTTAAGAAATATCATGCATTCAGTAGATTCATCTAAACATACATCAACATTTCTCTTTTGCTAGAAGCGTTTTTCTATTTAAATATCGCTCGCAGGGCAGATGGGATGGCATGCAGTAAGTTTTGGCTTCAAGTTCTACCTTTTTTTCCTTTTTTCCCATTATGTAAAAAAATAGTTAGCAGGAAAAAACAGGGTTGGTTGGGTTACCAAAACCACGAATACTTTCTTTGCAGCCTTACACAAATGAGATGAGGAATCACTTTGCTTCCAACACAGCCAGACTGAAAACTTCACACATCACAAAGATGACAAAGTACTGAACTCTCCACACAGCCAGACTGGAAACATCACAGAGATGACAAAGTACTGAACTCTCCACACAGCCAGACTGGAAACATCGCACATAACAGAGATGACAAAGTACTGAACTCTCCACACAGCCAGGCTGGAAACATCGCACATCACAGAGATGACAAAGTACTGAACTCTCCACACAGCCAGACTGGAAACATCGCACATCACAGAGATGACAAAGTACTGAACTCTCCACACAGCCAGACTGGAAACATCACACATCACAGAGATGACAAAGTACTGAACTCTCCACACAGCCAGACTGGAAACATCGCACATCACAGAGATGACAAAGTACTGAACTCTCCACACAGCCAGACTGGAAACATCACAGAGATGACAAAGTACTGAACTCTCCACACAGCCAGACTGGAAACATCACAGAGATGACAAAGTACTGAACTCTCCACACAGCCAGACTGGAAACATCACAGAGATGACAAAGTACTGAACTCTCCACACAGCCAGACTGGAAACATCACAGAGATGACAAAGTACTGAACTCTCCACACAGCCAGACTGGAAACATCACAGAGATGACAAAGTACTGAACTCTCCACACAGCCAGACTGGAAACATCGCACATAACAGAGATGACAAAGTACTGAACTCTCCACACAGCCAGACTGGAAACATCACAGAGATGACAAAGTACTGAACTCTCCACACAGCCAGACTGGAAACATCACAGAGATGACAAAGTACTGAACTCTCCACACAGCCAGACTGGAAACATCACAGAGATGACAAAGTACTGAACTCTCCACACAGCCAGACTGGAAACATCACAGAGATGACAAAGTACTGAACTCTCCACACAGCCAGGCTGGAAACATCGCACACAGCTGGGGCAATGCCATGGTTGACACTCACGTGGCTCCAGTCATCAGAATCTGCAGGGGTGCAGCAAGGATACTCACGTGGCTCCAGTCAGCAGAATCTGCAGGGGTGCAGCAAGGATGGGGAGGCGCTGCAGGAAAGGCACACCTTCTGCTCAGCCTCTAGGCATCAGGCACTCGGCAGTCAGCTTGCTGCACGGAGAGAGATGACAAAGGATGCCAGAGTGGTGGGTCCCACAGTCCTGGCTGTCGCGGGAAGACATTGACAGCTCATAGTGTGATAACGACTTCACGCAGTCCCTCTGATGCGCAAAACAAGACTTGGTGTTGGCGATAAGAGACTCAAAATATCTCCAAAGTCTCACATTGTCACTCAAACTTTCTTTGCATTGAAGAAATGTGCTCAGTCACATACATATCGCTAAAAAGAGCGTGAGCAAGCTGTGAATTTTTTTTTAACCACATAAATTAGCGAGGCCAAAATGAGCTCTCAGGTCGTGATGTCATAGAATCAGGATCAGTTTACAGTAGAACCTGCGAATAGCACCACCCCTAGGGACCAAACAAAAAGTGGTGCTATTCCGAGGTATGGTGCTATTTGGAGGTTCAACAATTCTCATGGTCAAAGACACATTTCGAAGCACTCACATGAAAATGTGGATAGTATAGAAGAAGAAATGAGAAAATAAATAGAAAGGGACACAGAACAATTGTTAAAATCATTCATTATTTTATTTTATACACACTTCAGTGAAGTTACAAATAGTTTGGCTGTGACGTTACCTCCTCTTGTGTTTGTGAAAAAACACAGGCTCTGCGCAGTGGGCGCTGGTCTAGGGGTTCGAGTGGAGGAGAAACGCCACAATTAAATTTCTTTCATTCACATGCAAAGAAACAGGAGGACAACAGGTTTGACAATTAAGAAAAGGATTAATAATCAGGAAAACAAATAATCAAGCAATCGCCCCTTTTGTGGCTTTCAGACAGATAAATGAATACCCAGATTTCTCCCTTGATGCGGTGCGTTTGTTAATTTCTTGTGCGTGTTGTGAGCAGGTGAGGTAGTCTAGTTCTCTTATAAGATAGTGAGGAACATTGTAGATCGTCTGTGTCTCTGAATTTGAATAGGATAAGGCACTGCCAGACTTTGTTTACACATGTGGCAAGGGGGCGATTTCAACGCTACATTGCAATGGCGTCGCAGCAGGACGATGAGGATTTTGTTCAAATCGCTATGAAAGAAGGATCAGATGTCACTTTTATTGAGTCAAAGTGGTGCTATTTGCAGGTAAAAACCACGGTTGGGACCGGAAGAGGGGTATCGCTAATCGCAATTGCGAGGTTTGGTGCTATTCAGAGGTAATTTTCTTAAGAAATCAATCCGTGCCGGCCGTGACCTAGTGCAATAGCGAGGTGTGGTGCTATTTAGAGGTTCGCTCATGTTGTCTGTTTAGGCATGCATGTTGTCTGTTTAGGCATGCATGTTGTCTGTTTAGGCATGCATGTTGTCTGTTTAGGCATGCATGTTGTCTGTTTAGGCATGCATGTTGTCTGTTTAGGCATGCATGTTGTCTGTTTAGGCATGCATGTTGTCTGTTTAGGCATGCATGTTGTCTGTTTAGGCATGCATGTTGTCTGTTTAGGCATGCATGTTGTCTGTTTAGGCATGCATGTTGTCTGTTTAGGCATGCATGTTGTCTGTTTAGGCATGCATGTTGTCTGTTTAGGCATGCATGTTGTCTGTTTAGGCATGCATGTTGTCTGTTTAGGCATGCATGTTGTCTGTTTAGGCATGCATGTTGTCTGTTTAGGCATGCATGTTGTCTGTTTAGGCATGCATGTTGTCTGTTTAGGCATGCATGTTGTCTGTTTAGGCATGCATGTTGTCTGTTTAGGCATGCATGTTGTCTGTTTAGGCATGCATGTTGTCTGTTTAGGCATGCATGTTGTCTGTTTAGGCATGCATGTTGTCTGTTTAGGCATGCATGTTGTCTGTTTAGGCATGCATGTTGTCTGTTTAGGCATGCATGTTGTCTGTTTAGGCATGCATGTTGTCTGTTTAGGCATGCATGTTGTCTGTTTAGGCATGCATGTTGTCTGTTTAGGCATGCATGTTGTCTGTTTAGGCATGCATGTTGTCTGTTTAGGCATGCATGTTGTCTGTTTAGGCATGCATGTTGTCTGTTTAGGCATGCATGTTGTCTGTTTAGGCATGCATGTTGTCTGTTTAGGCATGCATGTTGTCTGTTTAGGCATGCATGTTGTCTGTTTAGGCATGCATGTTGTCTGTTTAGGCATGCATGTTGTCTGTTTAGGCATGCATGTTGTCTGTTTAGGCATGCATGTTGTCTGTTTAGGCATGCATGTTGTCTGTTTAGGCATGCATGTTGTCTGTTTAGGCATGCATGTTGTCTGTTTAGGCATGCATGTTGTCTGTTTAGGCATGCATGTTGTCTGTTTAGGCATGCATGTTGTCTGTTTAGGCATGCATGTTGTCTGTTTAGGCATGCATGTTGTCTGTTTAGGCATGCATGTTGTCTGTTTAGGCATGCATGTTGTCTGTTTAGGCATGCATGTTGTCTGTTTAGGCATGCATGTTGTCTGTTTAGGCATGCATGTTGTCTGTTTAGGCATGCATGTTGTCTGTTTAGGCATGCATGTTGTCTGTTTAGGCATGCATGTTGTCTGTTTAGGCATGCATGTTGTCTGTTTAGGCATGCATGTTGTCTGTTTAGGCATGCATGTTGTCTGTTTAGGCATGCATGTTGTCTGTTTAGGCATGCATGTTGTCTGTTTAGGCATGCATGTTGTCTGTTTAGGCATGCATGTTGTCTGTTTAGGCATGCATGTTGTCTGTTTAGGCATGCATGTTGTCTGTTTAGGCATGCATGTTGTCTGTTTAGGCATGCATGTTGTCTGTTTAGGCATGCATGTTGTCTGTTTAGGCATGCATGTTGTCTGTTTAGGCATGCATGTTGTCTGTTTAGGCATGCATGTTGTCTGTTTAGGCATGCATGTTGTCTGTTTAGGCATGCATGTTGTCTGTTTAGGCATGCATGTTGTCTGTTTAGGCATGCATGTTGTCTGTTTAGGCATGCATGTTGTCTGTTTAGGCATGCATGTTGTCTGTTTAGGCATGCATGTTGTCTGTTTAGGCATGCATGTTGTCTGTTTAGGCATGCATGTTGTCTGTTTAGGCATGCATGTTGTCTGTTTAGGCATGCATGTTGTCTGTTTAGGCATGCATGTTGTCTGTTTAGGCATGCATGTTGTCTGTTTAGGCATGCATGTTGTCTGTTTAGGCATGCATGTTGTCTGTTTAGGCATGCATGTTGTCTGTTTAGGCATGCATGTTGTCTGTTTAGGCATGCATGTTGTCTGTTTAGGCATGCATGTTGTCTGTTTAGGCATGCATGTTGTCTGTTTAGGCATGCATGTTGTCTGTTTAGGCATGCATGTTGTCTGTTTAGGCATGCATGTTGTCTGTTTAGGCATGCATGTTGTCTGTTTAGGCATGCATGTTGTCTGTTTAGGCATGCATGTTGTCTGTTTAGGCATGCATGTTGTCTGTTTAGGCATGCATGTTGTCTGTTTAGGCATGCATGTTGTCTGTTTAGGCATGCATGTTGTCTGTTTAGGCATGCATGTTGTCTGTTTAGGCATGCATGTTGTCTGTTTAGGCATGCATGTTGTCTGTTTAGGCATGCATGTTGTCTGTTTAGGCATGCATGTTGTCTGTTTAGGCATGCATGTTGTCTGTTTAGGCATGCATGTTGTCTGTTTAGGCATGCATGTTGTCTGTTTAGGCATGCATGTTGTCTGTTTAGGCATGCATGTTGTCTGTTTAGGCATGCATGTTGTCTGTTTAGGCATGCATGTTGTCTGTTTAGGCATGCATGTTGTCTGTTTAGGCATGCATGTTGTCTGTTAGGCATGCATGTTGTCTGTTTAGGCATGCATGTTGTCTGTTTAGGCATGCATGTTGTCTGTTTAGGCATGCAAGTTTGTCGTTTATTGCATGCTGTTGTCTGTTTAGGCATGCATGTTGTCTGTTTAGGCATGCATGTTGTCTGTTTAGGCATGCATGTTTGTCTGTTTAACGGCATGCATGTTGTCTGGTTTAGGCATGCATGTTGTCTGTTTAGGCAAGCATGTTGTCTGTTTAGGCATGCATGTTGTCTGTTTAGGCATGCATGTTGTCTGTTTAGGCATGCATGTTGTCTGTTTAGGCATGCATGTTGTCTGTTTAGGCATGCATGTTGTCTGTTTAGGCATGCATGTTGTCTGTTTAGGGGGGGCATGCATGTTGTCTGTTTAGGCATGCATGTTGTCTGTTTAGGCATGGAGGTTGTCTGTTTTGGCATGCATGATGTCTGTTTAGGCATGCATGTTGTCTGTTTAGGCATGCATGTTGTCTGTTTAGGCTTGCATGTTGTCTGTTTAGGCATGCTTGTTGTCTGTTTAGGCATGCTATGTTTGCTCTGTTTAGGCATAGCATGTTGTCTGTTTTAGGCATGCATGTGTCTGTTTAAGGCATGCATGTTGTCTGTTTAGGCATGCCTGTCTTTTTGTCTGTTTAGGCATGCATGTTGTCTGTTTAGGCATGCATGTGTGTCCTGTTATGCAGGCATGTTGTCATGTTTAGGGATGGCTGTTGTCGTAGAGCATGCATGTTGTCTGTTTAGGCATGCATGTTTGTCTGTTTAGGGCATGCATGTTGTCTGTT
>JAWQFJ010002460.1:102841-116199 GCA_034096865.1 Theodoxus fluviatilis | reverse complement strand
GTTTAGGCATGCATGTTGTCTGTTTAGGCATGCATGTTGTCTGTTTAGGCATGCATGTTGTCTGGACTTCTTCAACATACACATCTGACCCAGGCTGCCTAGACGCATGGACTGACCACTGTCCACAGCCTGGACTGCCCCTTGGGGCCCATAACCAAACAGCAAAGCTGTTCCAATCCCTGTCTCTCAGACAATGAATTCAGTAGCTGCCAGTTTCAAATGTGTGTGAGCCACCTTACTCAAACTAGCTGTCCCAGTGAAATCTATTGCTTGTGCATAAGTGATTCAACATTTCATCAACAACCTTCATAGACATGATCTATATTTGCATCTCGGTGAAGGAAAAACCTCCAAAGAAACAACAAAAAACAAACACAAAACATTTCATCATAAGAAACAGACAATCTACTCTCAAGGAAGGAACCTCCACTTTGCAAGGGACATAACTCCACTTTGCAAGGGACGTAACTCACTCATGCTGGGAGCGGCCATCAAGATGCGGCAGAAGATGACCTGTGAGATTCCCTTGGCAGCAGCGTACTGCAACACAAACCTCACTGTCAGGAAATGACGTCAGGCAGCAGGCAGAATGGTTAGGCCCACCCCCCCATCCCAAAACAGCTGTTTTGTCACCAGACTGAAGAAAAAAGAGTAGGGGAAAGAGGTAGAGGAAGAGGACGAGGAAAAGGAAGGCAGGAGGAGGAGGAGAAGGGAGGCAGGAAGAGGAGGAGGAGGAGGAGGAAGGCAGGAGAAGAAGGAGGAGGAGGAGGAGGAGGAGGAGGAGGAAGAGGAGGAAGAGGAGGAGGAGGAGGAGGAGGAGGGAGGAGGAGGAGGAAGAGGAGGAGGAGGAGGAGGAGGAGGAGGAGGAGGAGGAGAAGAAGGAAAACAGGAAGAGAAGGAGGAGGAGGAAGGCAGGAGGAGGAGGAGGAGGAGGAGGAAGAGGAAGAGGAGGAGGAAGAGGAGGCGGAGGAAGAGAAGGAGGAGGAGGAGGAGGAGGAGGAGAAGGAGGAGGAGGACAAGGAGGAGAGAAGGAGGACGAGAGGAGGAGGAGGAGGAGGAGGAGGAGGAGGAGGAGGAGGAGGAGGAGGACAAGGAGGAGGAGAAGGAGGACGAGGAGGAGGAGAGGAGGAGGAGGAGGAGGAGGAGGAGGAGGAGGAGGAGGGGAGGAGAAGGAGAAGGAGGAGGAGAAGGAGGAGGAGGAGGAGAAGGAGGAGGAGGAGAAGGAGGAGGAGGGCAGGAGGAGGAGGAGAAGGAGGAGGAGGGCAAGAGGAGGAGGAGGAGGAGGAGGAGGAGGAGGAGGAGGAGGAGGATGGAGGAGGAGGAGGAGGAGGAGGAGGAGAAGGAGGAGTAGGAGGAGGAGGAGGAAAAGGAGGAGGAGGAGGAGGAGGAGGAGGAGGAGGAGGAGGAGAAGGAGAAGGAGGAGGAGGAGGGCAGGAAGAGGGCAGGAAGAGGGCAGGAAGAGGGCAGGAGGAGGAGGAGGAGGAGGAGGAGGAGGAGGAGGAGGAGGAGGAGGGCAGGAGGAGGAGGAGGAGGAGGAGGAAGAAGAAGACAGGAGGAGAGGTAGGGGAGGAGCAAACATGGAGAGACTCACACTGGAAGTGCCCACTTTGTTTCCATTCTCATCACACACTGTCACGCCGTCAAGCAGCTCGCTGTGGACAGAAATGTGCACAACACATGGGAAAGTGTCACAGTTCTAGCAAAGGCACGACCTCATTACACTTGGTGTCAGCTGCTTTCATGTACCACAGTGGCAGTTGGAAATTCCATGCAAATTAATAATAATAATAATAATAATAATAATAATAATAATAATAATAATAATAATAATATAGTTTATTCATATGCACACACCTTCCCTTGACAGGCAAGCTCATGGTGTTTACAATCTAAAGAATCAACACTCATACAACCGCTCAACACCACATTCCTACAAAAACTCACACACTACACACATTATTTTAAAAAATTAATAAAAAAAGCGAAGTATATTATGAAAAAAGTCATTAGATCAGTGAATAATTCAAAATGATACCAAGGGGTATGCACTTTTAACTCAAAAGAAAAAGTCCTATATAATATCAGCACATGGCAACAAAGTTGCACTTTTAATCTATACTGGTTGTTTGAAATATATCAAGGAAGTCAAAGCAATTAAAATAGGACCACCGTACAAAAACTGTGAAACAACAGAATCACATGGTTCTCATTCCTGTCACCAAAACCAATACAAACACCAAAAAAAGTCTGAGGAGAAGGCCGAGTTCATTTTGTACAAGTGACATCTACTGACGTGAGGCCCAAGGCCGAGTTCATTTTGTACAAGCGACATCTACTGATGCGAGGCCCAAGGCCAAGTTCATTTTGTACAAGTGACATCTACCGACGTCAGGCCCAAGGCCAAGTTTATTTTGTACAAGTGACATCTACTGATGCGAGGCCCAAGGCCAAGTTTATTTTGTACAAGTGACATCTACTGACGTGAGGCCCAAGGCCAAGTTCATTTTGTACAAGTGACATCTACCGACGTCAGGCCCAAGGCCAAGTTTATTTTGTACAAGTGACATCTACTGATGCGAGGCCCAAGGCCAAGTTTATTTTGTACAAGTGACATCTACTGACGTGAGGCCCAAGGCCGAGTTCATTTTGTACAAGTGACATCTACCGACGCGAGGCCCAAGGCCGAGTTTATTTTGTACAAGTGACATCTACCAATGCGAGGCCCAAGGTCGAGCACACAGGGGACGCAACGCACCTTTGACGCATGAGGGGGATGTTGACGCAGTTGGCAGCAGCCACAGCAGCAAAGGGCACCAGCCTCTGTACCAGTGGGGGGCCTCGCTGTCAGGCACAGAAAACAATGATAATGATGATGACAATGACAACAACAAACAACAACAATAATGCTACTACTGCTGCTGAATGAGTCGTTGTCGGCAAGATTTCCGGACACTGCACCCCAGTTTTGAAATCTCGTCCTTACAGTCACGTGACTCGCACGCCCGGGGATGATGATGATGATGATGATGATGATGATGATGATGTGGTCATGATGATGATTTCTTTTTTTCAACAGACATTTATAGGGAGGAATTTCACCCCCATTCACCGCTGTGCAGCGCCCAGTAACTGTTTTGACTCCCCAGACAGTGGGCGAGGCGATGGGGTTGAAGTGTCTTGCCCAGAAATGCAACTGAGGGATCCGCAGTATGGAACACTGCTACCACCAGCCCCCAGCAACAGCAGGGGAACACTGCTACCACAGCAACAGCAGGGGAACACTGCTACCACCAGCCCCCAGCAACAGCAGGGGAACACTGCTACCACAGCAACAGCAGGGGAACACTGCTACCACCAGCCCACAGCAACAGCAGGGGAACACTGCTACCACAGCAACAGCAGGGGAACACTGCTACCACAGCAACAGCAGGGGAACACTGCTACCACAGCAACAGCAGGGGAACACTGCTACCACAGCAACAGCAGGGGAACACTGCTACCACCAGCCCACAGCAACAGCAGGGGAACACTGCTACCACAGCAACAGCAGGGGAACACTGCTACCACCAGCCCACAGCAACAGCAGGGGAACACTGCTACCACAGCCCACAGCAACAGCAGGGGAACACTGCTACCACAGCCCACAGCAACAGCAGGGGAACACTGCTACCACAGCAGCAACAGCAGGGGAACACTGCTACCACAGCAACAGCAGGGGAACACTGCTACCACCAGCCCACAGCAACAGCAGGGGAACACTGCTACCACCAGCCCACAGCAACAGCAGGGGAACACTGCTACCACAGCAACAGCAGGGGAACACTGCTACCACAGCAACAGCAGGGGAACACTGCTACCACAGCCCACAGCAACAGCAGGGGAACACTGCTACCACAGCCCACAGCAACAGCAGGGGAACGCTGCTACCACCAGCCCACAGCAACAGCAGGGGAACACTGCTACCACCAGCCCACAGCAACAGCAGGGGAACACTGCTACCACCAGCCCACAGCAACAGCAGGGGAACACTGCTACCACAGCAACAGCAGGGGAACACTGCTACCACAGCCCACAGCAACAGCAGGGGAACACTGCTACCACAGCAACAGCAGGGGAACACTGCTACCACAGCAACAGCAGGGGAACACTGCTACCACCAGCCCACAGCAACAGCAGGGGAACACTGCTACCACAGCAACAGCAGGGGAACACTGCTACCACAGCAACAGCAGGGGAACACTGCTACCACAGCAACAGCAGGGGAACACTGCTACCACCAGCCCACAGCAACAGCAGGGGAACACTGCTACCACAGCAACAGCAGGGGAACACTGCTACCACAGCAACAGCAGGGGAACACTGCTACCACCAGCCCACAGCAACAACAGGGGAACACTGCTACCACAGCAACAGCAGGGGAACACTGCTACCACAGCAACAGCAGGGGAACACTGCTACCACCAGCCCACAGCAACAGCAGGGGAACACTGCTACCACAGCAACAGCAGGGGAACACTGCTACCACACCACAGCAACAGCAGGGGAACACTGCTACCACAGCAACAGCAGGGGAACACTGCTACCACAGCAACAGCAGGGGAACACTGCTACCACAGCAACAGCAGGGGAACACTGCTACCACAGCAACAGCAGGGGAACACTGCTACACAGCCACAGCAACAGCAGGGGAACACTGCTACCACAGCAACAGCAGGGGAACACTGCTACCACAGCAACAGCAGGGGAACACTGCTACCACAGCAACAGCAGGGGAACACTGCTACCACAGCAACAGCAGGGGAACACTGCTACCACAGCAACAACAGGGGAACACTGCTACCACAGCAACAGCAGGGGAACACTGCTACCACAGCAACAGCAGGGGAACACTGCTACCACAGCAACAGCAGGGGAACACTGCTACCACAGCAACAGCAGGGGAACACTGCTACCACAGCAACAGCAGGGGAACACTGCTACCCACAGCAACAGCAGGGGAACACTGCTACCACAGCAACAGCAGGGGAACACTGCTACCACCACCCCACAGCAACAGCAGGGGAACACTGCTACCACAGCAACAGCAGGGGAACACTGCTACCACAGCAACAGCAGGGGAACACTGCTACCACCAGCCCACAGCAACAGCAGGGGAACACTGCTACCACAGCAACAGCAGGGGAACACTGCTACCACAGCCCACAGCAACAGCAGGGGAACACTGCTACCACAGCAACAACAGGGGAACACTGCTACCACAGCACCACAGCAACAGCAGGGGAACACTGCTACCACAGCAACAGCAGGGGAACACTGCTACCACAGCAACAGCAGGGGAACACTGCTACCACAGCAACAGCAGGGGAACACTGCTACCACCAGCCCACAGCAACAGCAGGGGAACACTGCTACCACAGCAACAGCAGGGGAACACTGCTACCACCAGCCCACAGCAACAGCAGGGGAACACTGCTACCACAGCAACAGCAGGGGAACACTGCTACCACAGCAACAGCAGGGGAACACTGCTACCACCAGCCCACAGCAACAGCAGGGGAACACTGCTACCACAGCAACAGCAGGGGAACACTGCTACCACCACCCCACAGCAACAGCAGGGGAACACTGCTACCACAGCAACAGCAGGGGAACACTGCTACCACAGCAACAGCAGGGGAACACTGCTACCACAGCAACAGCAGGGGAACACTGCTACCACAGCAACAGCAGGGGAACACTGCTACCACAGCAACAGCAGGGGAACACTGCTACCACAGCAACAGCAGGGGAACACTGCTACCACAGCAACAGCAGGGGAACACTGCTACCACCAGCCCACAGCAACAGCAGGGGAACACTGCTACCACAGCAACAGCAGGGGAACACTGCTACCACAGCAACAGCAGGGGAACACTGCTACCACAGCAACAGCAGGGGAACACTGCTACCACAGCAACAACAGGGGAACACTGCTACCACAGCAACAGCAGGGGAACACTGCTACCACAGCAACAGCAGGGGAACACTGCTACCACCAGCCCACAGCAACAGCAGGGGAACACTGCTACCACAGCAACAGCAGGGGAACACTGCTACCACAGCAACAGCAGGGGAACACTGCTACCACCAGCCCACAGCAACAGCAGGGGAACACTGCTACCACAGCAACAGCAGGGGAACACTGCTACCACAGCAACAGCAGGGGAACACTGCTACCACCAGCCCACAGCAACAGCAGGGGAACACTGCTACCACAGCCCACAGCAACAGCAGGGGAACACTGCTACCACCAGCCCACAGCAACAGCAGGGGAACACTGCTACCACCAGCCCACAGCAACAGCAGGGGAACACTGCTACCACAGCAACAGCAGGGGAACACTGCTACCACCAGCCCACAGCAACAGCAGGGGAACACTGCTACCACAGCAACAGCAGGGGAACACTGCTACCACCAGCCCACAGCAACAGCAGGGGAACACTGCTACCATCAGCCCACAGCAACAACAGGGGAACACTGCTACCACAGCAACAGCAGGGGAACACTGTCACACTTTCCCTGGTTATTTGCCTCTGATGAATTGTGTAGGGAGATGCTGTGGGTACATTCTGACCCCCAACCCACAGGGGTCAACCCAGCAGGAGCCTATAGTCCAGCAGACAGCCAGACAAAAGTGGCGATAGATCGGTCACACGCTGAGGAAACCCGCTGAAAATATAACATGCGCCAGGCCCTGGAATGGAATTCCCAGGGAAACAGCAAAGCAGGCCGCCCTAAGAAGACCAGGCAGAGATCCTGCAGGGAGGAGATGAGGATGGCAGGACAACCTGGGGAGTGGTGAAGAAAACCGCCCGGAACAGAGTATGATGCAGGTCTGCTTTTGAGACTCAGTGTTCTGCCAGGAATTGCAAGGAATGAGTCCAGTAAGTCAAGTTGTGTGTCAGCTGACCAGACCTAAATGCGGGGACGCCACCCATCCTGACCTATACATCCCAATGATGCAACCCGCAGGAGCGCCATGGAGCATGCCCAAAGACATGAGACCGCAGCAGTGAAGCTGATGAGGAAGTCGCTGGGCAGCCCTGACTGCATCTCAGACTCGTGCCAGACTTGGACAGAATTGCAAATCATGGCACCAGGCTGCTCACTGTGGCCAGGACTTTCTTCAGACCCAGCGCTGTCACCACAGCACAGGAGGTAGCGCTGATGTACGCCGTGACCAGTCGTCTGTAACACAGTCATCCTTTGTCTCAGACCAGGCCAGTCGGCCATACCACAGCAACTATTTATAATGGAGACAAGTAGGCATTTTCTGAGCAATACACACAGCAGGGTCACCAAAAAGCATAATGATAAGCAGAAGGACGCGGAGAAGAAGGATGTCAATATGGCTTAAGGTAAGGTGCTCTTTTTTATATTACAACTATCCATCCATTTATGGATGCTTTTTTAACCACTTCAACACCATCTCAACTCCCTAGGGAGCATGTGGAGCACAAAGAGGAGGGACAGATGGAGAAGTAAATTGAGAAGCAGATGGATGGATGGATGGAGGGAGGGAGGAAGGGAGGGAGGGAGAGAGGGAGGGAGGGAGGGAGGGAGGGAGGGAGGGAGGGAGGGAGGGAGGGAGGGAGGGAGGGAGGGAGGGAGGGAGGGAGGGAGGGAGGGAGGGAGGGAGGGAGGGAGGGAGGGGGTTTAAGGGTCTATCAGCCTTGCAGGCTTTATAAGGCCACAACATTATCATAAACATACTGAATTCCATTAAATAAGTAATTTTCATGTGGGGCAAAAAGGAGCATAGATCTTCCCAAACTCAGGCCAGACCAGGGTCAGGCCCCGCCCTGCACTCACCCCACAGAGATGTCCTCCCCACACTCACCCCACACAGATGTCCTCCCCACACTCACCCCACACAGATGTCCTCCCCACACTCACCCCACACAGATGTCCTCCCCACACTCACCCCACACAGATGTCCGCCCTGCACTCACCCCACAGAGATGTCCTCCCCACACTCACCCCACACAGATGTCCGCCCTGCACTCACCCCACACAGATGTCCGCCCCACACTCACCCCACACAGATGTCCGCCCCACACTCACCCCACACAGATGTCCCCTGCACTCACCCCACACAGATATCCGCCACACACTCACCCCACAGATGTCCGCCACACACTCAACCCACAGAGATGTCCGCCCCACACTCACCCCACACAGATGTCCGCCCCACACTCACCCCACACAGATGTCCGCCCCACACTCACCCCACACAGATGTCCGCCCTGCACTCACCCCACACAGATGTCCGCCCTGCACTCACCCCACACAGATGTCTGCCCCACACTCACCCCACACAGATGTCCGCCCCACACTCACCCCACACAGATGTCCGCCCCACACTCACCCCACACAGATGTCCGCCCCACACTCACCCCACACAGATGTCTGCCCCACACTCACCCCTCACAGATGTCCGCCCCACACTCACCCCACACAGATGTCCGCCCCACACTCACCCCACACAGATGTCCGCCCCACACTCACCCCACACAGATGTCTGCCCCACACAGATGTCCGCCCCACACTCACCCCACACAGATGTCCGCCCCACACAGATGTCCGCCCCACACAGATGTCCGCCCCACACAGATGTCCGCCCTGCACTCACCCCACACAGATGTCCGCCCCACACAGATGTCCGCCCCACACTCACCCGACACAGATGTCCGCCCTGCACTCACCCCACACAGATGTCCGTCCCACACTCACCCCACACAGATTTCCGCCCCACACAGATGTCCGCCCCACACAGATGTCCGCCCTGCACTCACCCCACACAGATGTCCGCCCCACACTCACCCCACACAGATGTCCGCCCTGCACTCACCCCACACAGATGTCCGCCCACACAGATGTCCGCCCACACTCACCCCACACAGATGTCCGCCCCACACTCACCCCACACAGATGTCCGCCCCACACTCACCCCACACAGATGTCCGCCCCACACTCACCCCACACAGATGTCCGCCCTGCACTCACCCCACACAGATGTCCGCCCCACACTCACCCCACACAGATGTCCGCCCTGCACTCACCCCACACAGATGTCTGCCCCACACAGATGTCCGCCCCACACTCACCCCACACAGATGTCTGCCCCACACTCACCCCACACAGATGTCCGCCCTGCACTCACCCCACACAGATGTCCGCCCCACACAGATGTCCGCTCCACACTCACCCCACACAGATGTCCGCCCCACACTCACCCCACACAGATGTCCGCCCCACACAGATGTCCGCTCCACACTCACCCCACACAGATGTCCGCCCCACACTCACCCCACACAGATGTCCGCCCCACACTCACCCCACACAGATGTCCGCCCCACACTCACCCCACACAGATGTCCGCCCCACACTCACCCCACACAGATGTCTGCCCCACACAGATGTCCGCCCCACACTCACCCCACACAGATGTCCGCCCCACACTCACCCCACACAGATGTCCGCCCCACACTCACCCCACACAGATGTCCGCCCCACACTCACCCCACACAGATGTCTGCCCCACACTCACCCCACACAGATGTCCGCCCCACACTCACCCCACACAGATGTCCGCCCCACACTCACCCCACACAGATGTCCGCCCCACACTCACCCCACACAGATGTCCGCCCCACACTCACCCCACACAGATGTCCGCCCCACACTCACCCCACACAGATGTCCGCCCCACACTCACCCCACACAGATGTCTGCCCCACACTCACCCCACACAGATGTCCGCCCCACACTCACCTTACACAGATGTCCGCCCCACACTCACCCCACACAGATGTCTGCCCCACACTCACCCCACACAGATGTCCGCCCCACACTCACCCCACACAGATATCCGCCACACACTCAACCCACAGAGATGTCCGCTCCACACTCACCCCACACAGATGTCCACCCCACACTCACCTCACACAGATGTCTGCCCCACACTCACCCCACAGAGATGTCCGCCCCACACTCACCCCACACAGATGTCCGCCCCACACTCACCCCACAGAGATGTCCGCCCTGCATTCACCCCACAGAGATGTCCGCCCCACACTCACCCCACAGAGATGTCCGCCCCACACAGATGTCCACTCCACACTCACCCCACAGAGATGTCCGCCCCACACTCACCCCACAGAGATGTCCGCCCCACACTCACCCCACACAGATGTCCGCCCCACACTCACCCCACACAGATGTCCGCCACACACTCACCCCACAGAGATGTCCGCCTCAGCGTTGCGGTTGGTGTAGTTGACCAGGGCGTTAAAGGACTGGTTGGTCCACTGCCAGAACAGCACCGCACCGGAAGATCTGCAACAGGCACACACTCAGTGACCTGGATGTCACACTACCGCACAGCACAGGCACACACTCAGTGACATGGATGTCACACTACCGCACAGCACAGGCACACACTCAGTGACATGGATGTCACACTACTGCACAGCACAGGCACACACTCAGTGACCTGGATGTCACACTACCGCACAGCACAGGCACACACTCAGTGACATGGATGTCACACTACCGCACAGCACAGGCACACACTCAGTGACCTGGATGTCACACTACTGCACAGCACAGGCACACACTCAGTGACATGGATGTCACACTACTGCACAGCACAGGCACACACTCAGTGACCTGGATGTCACACTACTGCACAGCCCAGGCACACACTCAGTGACCTGGATGTCACACTACCGCACAGCACAGGCACACACTCAGTGACCTGGATGTCACACTACCACACAGCACAGGCACACACTCAGTGACATGGATGTCACACTACTGCACAGCCCAGGCACACACTCAGTGACCTGGATGTCACACTACCACTCAGCACAGGCACACACTCAGTGACATGGATGTCACACTACTGCACAGCCCAGGCACACACTCAGTGACATGGATGTCACACTACCGCACAGCACAGGCACACACTCAGTGACATGGATGTCACACTACCGCACAGCACAGGCACACACTCAGTGACATGGATGTCACACTACCACACAGCACAGGCACACACTCAGTGACCTGGATGTCACACTACCGCACAGCACAGGCACACACTCAGTGACCTGGATGTCACACTACCGCACAGCACAGGCACACACTCAGTGACATGGATGTCACACTACCACACAGCACAGGCACACACTCAGTGACCTGGATGTCACACTACCACACAGCACAGGCACACACTCAGTGACCTGGATGTCACACTACCGCACAGCACAGGCACACACTCAGTGACCTGGATGTCACACTACCGCACAGCACAGGCACACACTCAGTGACATGGATGTCACACTACCACACAGCACAGGCACACACTCAGTGACCTGGATGTCACACTACCGCACAGCACAGGCACACACTCAGTGACCTGGATGTCACACTACCGCACAGCACAGGCACACACTCAGTGACATGGATGTCACACTACCACACAGCACAGGCACACACTCAGTGACATGGATGTCACACTACCACACAGCACAGGCACACACTCAGTGACCTGGATGTCACACTACCGCACAGCACAGGCACACACTCAGTGACCTGGATGTCACACTACCACACAGCACAGGCACACACTCAGTGACATGGATGTCACACTACCGCACAGCACAGGCACACACTCAGTTACCTGGATGTCACACTACCACTCAGCACAGGCACACACTCAGTGACATGGATGTCACACTACCACACATCAGAGGCACACACTCAGTGACATGGATGTCACACTACTGCACAGCACAGGCACACACTCAGTGACCTGGATGTCACACTACCGCACAGCACAGGCACACCCTCAGTGACATGGATGTCACACTACCGCACAGCACAGGCACACACTCAGTGACATGGCTGTCACACTTCTGCAAAGCACAGGCAGACACTCAGTGACATGGATGTCACACTACCACACAGCACAGGCACACACTCAGTGACCTGGATGTCACACTACCGCACAGCACAGGCACACACTCAGTGACCTGGATGTCACACTACCGCACAGCACAGACACTCAGTGACCTGGATGTCACACTACCACACAGCACAGGCACACACAAAATAGCTGTGGTTAAGGTAACATGGCAATTCACAAAAACAGGGTCGGTAGGTCAGCCTGAGTTTTTATCTTCTTTCTGGAAGAGGCCAGATTGAACATATTTATACCAAATTTTCTTTGACTGAAAAAACTTTTTGTAAACATAATTTGTGGATTCCCTGAGTGCTCATAGTTATAGGGCCCTGAGTGCTCATAGTTATAGGGCCGGGAAGATTTCCTGAGTGCCCATAGTTATAGGGCCGGGAAGATTTCCTGAGTGCTCATAGTTATAGGGCCGGGAAGATTCCCTGAGTGCTCATAGTTATAGGGCCGGGAAGATTCCCTGAGTGCTCATAGTTATAGGGCCGGGAAGATTTCCTGAGTGCTCATAGTTATAGGGCCGGGAAGATTTCCTGAGTACTCATAGTTATAGGGCCGGGAAGATTTCCTGAGTACTCATAGTTATAGGGCCGGGAAGATTTCCTGAGTGCTCATAGTTATAGGGCCGGGAAGATTTCCTGAGTGCTCATAGTTATAGGGCCGGGAAGATTTCCTGAGTGCTCATAGTTATAGGGCCGGGAAGATTTCCTGAGTACTCATAGTTATAGGGCCGGGAAGATTTCCTGAGTGCTCATAGTTATAGGGCCGGGAAGATTTCCTGAGTGCTCATAGTTATAGGGCCGGGAAGATGGGACAGCATGCAGTTCATTTCTTACAGTCAGTTTCTTTTTCTTTCCTTGTTTTCTTTGCATACTCAAAAAAGTTTAGAGTCAGCAGGGAAAAAAAGGGCAGTTGGGTTACCATAAGTACAAATTTTTTCCCCCATACCAACACATGTACTGCCATGCAGCCACAAAGTTGCATTAGAAAGAAAATGTTGGATGCAAATCATAAAACTATGACATTGTTAAATTCCCAAATTAAGATTAATTCTCTTCACCCCAGGCAACCCTGTTAAATTTAATGGGTACCCAAAATAAAAATCATATTATTAAAAACTCTTTTTTTTTCTTTCAAACAATTTTTTTCCCTTGATAACATATTTCTCTCACATAAAAAATAATCATCTTTCCTGTAAAGTTCAGATAAAGGGCATAAAAATTTTAATACTAGAATAGCTCAGAATCTATGAAAACTAGCAGGCACTCAACCCAAATTTCCTCCTCAAATTCCTCTGACATCTTATCTCCAGCCTAGCTACACTCTAAATCTCATGCAAGCTAGAGAA
>JAWQFJ010002460.1:95341-100341 GCA_034096865.1 Theodoxus fluviatilis | reverse complement strand
TTCTCGCACAGACGCACAGATGCAGACTGTGTGTGCCACTCAAAATTTAACGGAAACAGGGCCCGTATCCAGAATGGCGTGTTATTTTAACCCCGATTTATATCTAAAGTAAACTCAGACGATTCCAACTGTCTGTTCCGCTCTCCCTTGGCTGGAAACCAGTATATATAGCAAAGCGCAACCTAGGATCCTCTGACGAGCGTACCTTATCTCACCGATCAAGATAACCCGGGGCTAGGGGATAAATCGAGTGTTAAAAAGATAAATCGCCGTTCTGGATACAGGCCACGCGTGCCAGGCGTGGACTTTATCGCGCGAAATTGCACATTTACGAATACGCAAAAGCTGCATTTTTTTCAGCGTATTTTTTCAGAGGCTGCGTAATTTTCGTATTCCTTTTTTTCTCGCGTATTAATACGCAAAATTCGTACGGGTACCCAGGTCTGCCAGGTACTACTACTACTACTACTACCACCAGTATGACTACCATTCCTACTGCAACACCACTACTGGGATGCTACTGTAACACTACTGTAGAAGGTCATCAGGAATCCTGTGACCATATCCAGGTACTACTACTACTACTACTACTGCCACCACTATGACTACCATTCCTACTGCAACACCACTACTGGGATGCTACTGTATCACTACTGAGTAGCTGCTGCAACACTACTGGTGGATGCTCACTTGTAGAAGGTGATCATGGCACCGATGAGGACCATGCCACCTGGCACCTGGAAGGACATGCGTCCTACCACGTTCTGCAGCTCCCCAGAGTCGGGGTGGAACGCAGACAGCACCAACTGCTGGGCACGCCTCACCTGCTGCAGCGTCGTGCCCGGTGGCTCTTCCCGTCTCCTGCGGGAAGACACACAGCACATGTGTACATTGAAAACTCTTCATAACTCAGATTTCTTGCAGGTACATGTTGTCAGCATGCAAGAGAATAAATTTGTTATCTACAGACAGAGTTACACAAGGTAAAAAAAAGTACCTGCGAGTATTAGTACACGTATGTGATCTGTCCTGGCAGAACCAGGGTTAAGCCACTGAGGCACTTCTGCTGTGTGGCTGTGTGTATGTGTGGCTGTGTGCCTGTGTGTGTGTGTGTGGCTGTGTGTAGCTGTGTGTGTGGCAGTGTGTGTGGCTGTGTGACTGTGTGGCAGTGTGTGTGGCTGTGTGTGTGGCTGTGTGTGTGGCTGTGTGTATGTGTGGCTGTGTGCCTGTGTGACTGTGTGTGTGTGGCTGTGTGTGTGTGGCTATGTAGCTGTGTGTGTGGCTATGTGTGTGGCTGTGTGGCAGTGTGGCAGTGTGGCAGTGTGGCAGTGTGGCAGTGTGGCAGTGTGGCAGTGTGGCAGTGTGGCTGTGTGGCAGTGTGGCAGTGTGGCAGTGTGGCAGTGTGGCTGAGAAAGAGTGGTGGGGATCTCCTAAAGGTGAAATGAGTTTTTGGCAAATTTCGATAGATAAAACAATTATGTATCCCATGTTGTTAGGATTTTCACAAATTCCACTTGGATATAAATTTTCAACCTTTATTAAATAGGTCACTGTGTAAATTGCCTCTATTGTATTTCATAAATCATGTTAAATACATGCACGTTCAAACTTCAAAGTTGTTTTTCTTGAAAGCAGTTTTTCTGGACCTATGTTCTTTAGTTTGTCATAACATTGTCACTTCTTCAAGGTACTGTAACAAATTTGATATCAAATTAGAGGAAATTCAATTAACTTTTCAGTTGTGGGTTTTTCAATACCTTAGAAAATTGTTCTAACTCCAGTTTTGTCAGAACAGGTCACATCAGGCAAAACTACAACAACATGACAGTTTAGAAACTTGTCTTTGATAAGAATGCAATATTTTGATTACAGAGTATTCTTTTTTCTTCTTCTTCTTCTTCTTCTTCTTCTTCTTCTTCTTCTTCTTCTTCTTCTTCTTCTTCTTCTTCTTCTTCTTCTTCTTCTTCTTCTTCTTCTTCTAGTTCATGCTATGAGAGCAGGATTGACCATTTCAAGCAAGCACTGACCGGTACTTCTCCAAGAGATCTTTGGCATCCAGCAGCTTGGCGGTGGAGGTCACGGTGAGGAAGGGATCGGTGATCCATGCAAAGTACTTGAAGCGCCCGTCAAAGGTGGACTGGTCCCACACTGGCTTGTTCAGGTCTATGCGCTCCACCATCGCCATGGCAACAAGTGAATCAGTGGTTGCTTGTAGAAGTCTGGACTCAACCTGTACAGTCAGAGATCAACACACCACATGAGTGATAATGTTATTGTTACAAAAAGGTGATCATTAATACAAAAATAGGTCACTCACCATGTAGAAGAGAGAAATAGTGCAGTTTTATCAATGAAAACAACAAAAACAACAACTAATCATTCCCTCAATCAATGTCAGTTGCCACCACTATCAGAGTACCACCATCCACCACCACCACAATCTTCATCATCATCATCATCATCATCATCATCATCATCATCATCATCATCATCAAACAAGTGATGTTCATCTAACTGACTTTGATGCGTGACTCGGGTGCAGAAATCCAAAGAATTTAGAGACCATCGCATTCAAGTTGGCAGATAGGCAGTTAACCAGGCAGGCTAGCAGACACACAGACAAGCAGACAGGCAGGCAGATATATTAAAGGCAGGCAGACGAGAGGACAGATGGACACACATACATGCACACACATACATGCACACACACACATGTACGTACACACACACACACACACACACACACACACACATATGCAGATGCACACGTACACATGCATACAAAAACGTACAAACACAGGACACATGCACACACGCGCGCGTGCGCATGCACAACACGCGCACGCACACATATGTACACACACACATACATGCACGCGCATACACACACACATGCACATTCACTCAAAGACACCCACAAAACGGGCGGGCAGACAGGCAGACGGACAAGGATGCAGGCAGGAGGCAGCTGTGTAGTCTGTTTCTGTGGTCGCAAAATACCAGAATGAGACATATGTGACGAAACGGGTCATGACCAGGGCGATTTTTCAAAACACATTAGGGAAGAAAGAAACATCATGGGGTTTGGCTTTACGGTTTGATCGTGCGAGGAATTCAGTCCCAACGTCCCACTTCGTCGCTATTCAACTCACACTCACGCCGGTATCACATCAGTCAACAAATTAATGCGTATGCAGCACGAATGTTAGGTTTATAGAATAGGAAGAGGAACCCGGTCAACCTTCCCCATCGACTGAAAGCTTCACTTTTCGGCACACCGCTGCGCTCTCTCGAGACACTTTGCCCCTGGCCGAAGTTCTACGACCGCGTGCTGGGGCAGCGCAACCCATTTGAACCTGACCGAACCACCCGCTGCCGACATCTCGACTGCGCTGAGCAAGTGAGCTTCTAATCACTCGGCGGGCCGCTAATTACGCGCACTTGAGGTTTTGCACAGAACGCGCACATGCACTGAACATTTTGGGCGGTCACATCAAGAGCGCAGCGACTGCACTGCACCCAAAGAGGCAACGGGCGCATTGCATGCACATGGCCTTACCTGGGTTGACTGCGGGCTAGCGGGGGAATCCGGGTTGTCGGTGTGTTTACGTCCAGCTCGTCATGCGGCGACAGTCATGTGAGTTATAAAGGACGGGCAATAGTCTGGAGGTCAAACTTTGAGCAAAACCAGTCAACAGCTGCTGTACAGTATTTCCATCAGTCGCATCGATCAGTAACGATTTCCCTGCTTCCGGCCTCGCAAACACTCGCAAACTGCGTTTACAAAACTGGGGTGACTGACCCGCTGACATATTGGTGATCAATTTGTATCAGGAGTTGCTTCCCTTGACTACATCTTCTCAGAAGAAAGACACATAGTTTTGATCATCTGACGTCACGCAGGACGCCGTAGTTACACCAAAACTGTCCAGGCATGGTGAGTAAATCTGTTTTTACACGCGTAATATTGTTCATTTTGAATACACACCACAGATTTTGTGCTACCATTGGTTCAGTTTGTAGCATCTACAGGGTATTGACTAGCTGGAAACAACGCGTCTTTTGTTTTCCGCGGGTTGTCTTGAGGAATCGTGAAATGCCTAATGCCGTAATGGCTGCCGATTTCGGCCTGCGATTAAGCAATATCGTCTGATGGAACGGATTCAAAGCACTAAACAGTCGTTCCTCTACCTGAATTTAACCGTTTTAAGTATTAAGATGTGCACCAGAGGACAGTGATGATAAAAGTATTTCATTACATTAGGAAGGGCTTTGCTTCCGCGTCGAATACGCATATATATTCATTGGTGTGTCAATACAAAACATGCCGACAGTAGACTGAGTAGTCAGTACGATCTGTTCGGCACAACCTCTAGACGCCGCTTCCGAGCGAGTTCTACAACTTCGTATCTGTCTTACTCGACTAGCTCTTCGCCTTTACTGCGCAGTCTTTGCTCCTTACATTTCGCTTTCGTTGCTTCGATTAGAAAGAGCTAAAATTATTCCATTAACAGGTCAGTGCCACTCCTGTTTTGAAATCGGATCATATTACTCCTGTTTTTGTTTCTCACACGTCAAAAGTTCACTCATTCTTGCACACCTCCACGATAATTTGTTGCACATGGAAACACTTGCCAATTCTATGTAAACAATGAAAACTATTTGAGGAAAATACTAATTCCTACGTATGTGCACAATCTACTCCCTCACTTTTTGTAAAATGGCTTTTCTGACAGGAGAGTAAAACGGGTCTCTTTGACATTTTTTGTAGGCGGCACAGCCTTTGAACTGGCACAAGCTACTTTTCACATTGCTTGCTGTCGCTCTCTGTTGCATAGTAAGTGATCTGTTGTTACAAACACAATAACTCTAATTTACACAGTAGCGCAGCACATTTTCTTTACATGCTCACAGGGAAAAAGAAAACCCACCCAAATCAACCTCTTTTCTGATAAGCAGTCTTTGTGAGCTTTCATCTGTAAATTGATCTTGCCTGTTTT
>JAWQFJ010002460.1:75341-92841 GCA_034096865.1 Theodoxus fluviatilis | reverse complement strand
AAAATAGTTTTGTCTATGAAACATCGTGTGTATGAAATATTCTGGGTACAAAACATTGTGCATCCTATAGTGCAGTATCTCACAACATGTCAAATTATCTTCTTAATACAGTCATATTGCACTAATTATGAGCAGTCATAATGAGCACAGCCTTAATCTGGTAGGAACATTCTGCTCCTCAGACCTGCACAGTAAACACAGACCTGCACAGTAAACACAGACCTGCACAGTAAACACAGACCTGCACAGTAAACACATACCTGCACAGTAAACACAGACCTGCACAGTAAACACAGACTGCACAGTAAACACAGACCTGCACAGTAAACACATACCTGCACAGTAAACACAGACCTGCACAGTAAACACATACCTGCACAGTAAACACAGACTGCACAGTAAACACATACCTGCACAGTAAACACATACCTGCACAGTAAACACAGAACTGCACAGTAAACACAGACCTGCACAGTAAACACAGACCTGCACAGTAAACACAGAACTGCACAGTAAACACAGACCTGCACAGTAAACACAGAACTGCACAGTAAACACAGAACTGCACAGTAAACACAGAACTGCACAGTAAACACAGACCTGCACAGTAAACACATACCTGCACAGTAAACACAGACCTGCACAGTAAACACAGAACTGCACAGTAAACAGAACTACACTGTAAACACAGAACTGCACAGTAAACGTACACTGAAAAATATCCTGCACTGTGAATCCTGGAGAATCAACACCTGAATGTTTGTGGAAGGGAATTTTTGGAGTTCACTTTACTACAACACAGGGCCAAGACATTATCTTGGCTGTGTGTGAAGTGTTTCAAGGGATTATTTTGGAGAGTGTTGTCTATTTGTGAACTTCAGATGAAGCCTCCCAAAAATGTGAACTCTCATTAGGTGGGGTGTGGGGTGGGGAGAAAGAGTAAAGAGAAAAAATCTGGTCACAGTAAAGGGGGGAAAACACACAAACAAACAGAGAACAGGGTTGATAGATTAGTCTGCCTTTTTTATATTTTCTTTTTCTTTTTTGTGAAGGCCAGATTGAGTGTGTGCACATTTGTGTGAAGGCCAGATTGAGTGTGTGCACATTTGTGTGAAGGCCAGATTGAGTGTGTGCACATTTGTGTGAAGGCCAGATTGAGTGTGTGCACATTTGTGTGAAGGCCAGATTGAGTGTGTGCACATTTGTGTGAAGGCCAGATTGAGTGTGTGCACATTTGTGTGAAGGCCAGATTGAGTGTGTGCACATTTGTGTGAAGGCCAGATTGAGTCTGTGCACATTTGTGTGAAGGCCAGATTGAGTCTGTGCACATTTGTGTGAAGGCCAGATTGAGTCTGTGCACATTTGTGTGAAGGCCAGATTGAGTCTGTGCACATTTGTGTGAAGGCCAGATTGAGTCTGTGCACATTTGTGTGCATGTACATGTACTTTTTAGAAACGGCGTGTACACAGTAGATTCATCTGTACATAATCATAAGTCACATTTTCTCGTTAGCTGAAAATGCTGTTTTACTTAAATATTGCACTTAGGGAAGATGGTATGGCATGCAGTTTTTTGTTCACGTTTGATTTTCTTTCTTTCTTTTTCTTTTCTTTCTTTCATTCTTTTATTTTTCTTCCTTGGTTGAGAAAAGTTCAGGGCTGACAGAGGAAGAGGGGGTCAGTCCGGTTAACTACAAAATTGTTTTGTATTAAACCGCATATGGGCATTTGCCCAAGAAGTGTAAACTTTTATGAAATGCTGATTCTTGTCTGTGTCACTGTCAGTCTGATTTATATATACCTCATCATCATGCTGATTCAAAGTGATGTTATGAAGGCTAGCTTAGTGCAATCAGTGCTGATTCCAGGTGATGTTATGAAGGCTAGCTTAGTGCAATCAGTGAGTCATGAGGTGCATTTCCCAGACTTATGATATATGCCAGTCGTAGGGAATCAGGCATTTCCAGTTGTTTTTACTGACAGCTTTAATCATAGACAGCGTCCAGTCAGCTCTTGTAACAAATCCATTTCTAATCCCAGACACGGCCTGCTTGTTCATCCTAGTGATTACAACGCCAGAATGACTACAGACATCACTTGGAAATAAGACCTGAAATGTCTATCAGTTCCCTTTGGCTTGCATGTTAATTATCATAGTCTGGGCAGTGGAGTCTCAGCCTGTCTGTAGGGACTGACTACCCAGGTGCTGCTCTGTCTGTCATGCTCCTAGGAATGGCTTTATGTATGTCAGCAGGGCTTGCTACCGCTGTGCGTCTGTAGGTCTTGTGTCCACTGTTTCTCTTTGTGCAGGGTCTGTGTGCAGTATCTAGTATCGCTGATAACAGTTTGTGTGCAGGGCTTGTTGTTCATGTATAGTTGTCAGCATCTGGGTGCAATGTTTATTATCGCTGTCTGTCTGCTGGACATCCATGTAGAGAGACTTGCAATCACACTCTGTATGCAAGGTTTGTTATGGCTGTTTGTAGTGTGCTGTGTTTGTCATGTCTGTGTGTCAGTGCAGTGTCACTGATGTATGTCTGTGCAGTGTCACTGCTGTATGTCTGTGTAGTGTCACTGATGTGTGTCTGTGTGCAGGGTTTGTTATGACTGTGTGTTTGTGTGCAGGGGTTGTTATGACTGTGAGTCTGTGTGCAGGGGTTGCTATGACTGTGTGTCTGTGTGCAGGGGTTGCTATGACTGTGTGTCTGTGTGCAGGGGTTGCTATGACTGTGTGTCTGTGTGCAGGGGTTGTTATGACTGTGTGTCTGTGTGCAGGGGTTGCTATGACTATGTCTGTGTGCAGGGTTTGTTATGACTATGTGTGTGTGCAGGGTTTGTTATGACTGTGTGTCTGTGTGCAGGGGTTGTTATGACTGTGTGTCTGTGTGCAGGGGTTGCTATGACTGTGTGTCTGTGTGCAAGGTTTGCTATGACTGTGTGTCTGTGTGCAGGGTTTGTTATGACTGTATCAGTGTATGTCTGTGTGCAGGGGTTGTTATGACTGTGTGTCTGTGTGCAGGGGTTGTTATGACTGTATCAGTGTATGTCTGTGTGCAGGGGTTGCTATGTCTGTGTGTCTGTGTGCAGGGGTTGTTATGACTGTGTGTCTGTGTGCAGGGGTTGCTATGACTGTGTGTCTGTGTGCAGGGGTTGCTATGACTGTGTGTCTGTGTGCAGGGGTTGTTATGACTGTGTGTCTGTGTGCAGGGTTTGCTATGACTGTGTGTCTGTGTGCAGGGGTTGCTATGACTGTGTGTCTGTGTGCAGGGGTTGTTATGACTATGTGTCTGTGTGCAGGGGTTGTTATGACTGTATGTCTACAGGTGTGCAGGGATTGTTATGACTGTGTGTCTGTGTGCAGGGTTTGCTATGACTGTGTGTCTGTGTGCAGGGGTTGTTATGACTATGTGTCTGTGTGCAGGGGTTGTTATGACTGTATGTCTACAGGTGTGCAGGGGTTGTTATGACTGTGTGTCTGTGTGCAGGGGTTGCTATGACTGTGTGTCTGTGTGCAGGGGTTGCTATGACTGTGTGTCTGTGTGCAGGGGTTGTTATGACTATGTGTCTGTGTGCAGGGGTTGTTATGACTGTGTGTCTGTGTGCAGGGGTTGCTATGACTGTATTGTATGTCTCTGTGCAGGGTTTGTTATCACTGCTGCGGAAGCTGCGGAACAACACGGGGCAGGAGGTTCGCATCCTGCTGCTGGGGCTGGACAATGCCGGCAAAACCACGCTGCTCAAGTCCCTGGCCTCGGAGGACATCAGTCACATCACCCCCACCCAGGTGTGTATTTCTCTACACCCAGGTGTGTATTTCTCTACACCCAGGTGTGCATTTCTCTACACCCAGGTGCGTATTTCTCTACATCCAGGTGTATATTTGTCCACACCCAGGTGTGTATTTGTCTACAGCCAGGGTTTATTTGTCTACACCCAGGTGTGTATAGATTTTTCCACATCCAGGTGTGTATTTCTCTACACTCAGGTGCGTACTTGTCTACACCCAGGTGTGTATTTGTCTACACCCAGGTGTGTATTTGTCTACACCCAGGTGTATATTTGTCCACACCCAGGTGTGTATTTTTCTACACCCAGGGGTTTATTTGTCTACACCCAGGTGTGTATAGATCTCTCCACGTCCAGGTGTGTATCTGGTTTTCTACACCCAAGTGTGTATCTCTACACATCCAGGTGTGTATATGTTTCTCTACACCCAGGTGTGTATCTCTCCACATCCAGGTGTGTATTTCTCTACACCCAGGTGTGTATCTCTCCACATCCAGGTGTGTATTTCTCTACACCCAGCTGTGGTGGGAGGAGGCAGTGGTGGGCGACTTGAAGTGGAGAGAGAAGGTGTGCCGTTGTTGGCAGGCTTGGAGAAGACTAGTGTCAGAAAGGTTTTCCTGAGATGGAATGAGAACTCACACTGCTGTGTTGTAGAGTTCTAGGGGAGGGGTTTGCACAAAGTGCTGCCATCTCTTAGTTGCCATTTTGCAGTGGATTTGAGCTGCACATTGTTGTCATCCTTGCTGCATGGACCCTATGAATGACACTGACAGGGAGCCAGCTAGTGGCATCTCTACACTCAGAAAAAAATAGACTGAAGCCACAGCTGCTTATTAGTTTTAGCAGACAGATGATCTAGTCGATCAAATATATAACCCCGAATTGAAACCCACCTGAATTTATTGCCTTGTGCATTGCCCATCGTGCTGTCCATCGGTGTTGTTTGCTGATGAGGGCATGCAGTGCGGGTCAACAAGTAAATCTCATTCCAATGGAGGATGTTCAGTTCCTGTGTTTCAAAGTATCCCACTCACCATCACCTTTGCGTTTCAGGGCTTCAACATCAAGTCAGTCGTGTCATCGGGTTTCAAGCTGAATGTGTGGGACATTGGGGGCCAGAGGAAGATTCGGCCGTACTGGAAAAACTACTTTGAAAACACAGATGTTCTGGTGAGTGGCCAAGCTGAATGTGTGGGACATTGGGGGCCAGAGGAAGATTCGGCCGTACTGGAAAAACTACTTTGAAAACACAGATGTTCTGGTGAGTGGCCTTGCTGAATGTGTGGGACATTGGGGGCCAGAGGAAGATTCGGCCGTACTGGAAAAACTACTTTACTTTGAAAACACAGATGTTCTGGTGAGTGGCCTTGCTGAGGAAGCTCAGCATGGAAGACAGACGTGTCTGACGTGACAGCATGATTCGGTGTGTCTTTCATATGGATGAGTTTGGAGTCTGCACCGGCAGCAAGAAATTTTTTCTTTGGCATGATGATATTATTTGCAGAAGTGGTAGAACTGATTAATTAATGGATGTTTGTGATTATAATGATAATGTAAAGATACTATTAAACTAAAAATGTTTACTTTGTGAAGGGCTAGTAGATTCTAGTGACATGTTAAATTGATTTATTTTATGTGTTTTTCTAATTGGTACCACAATTTGCATAGATACTGCTCTTGCTTCAGTACATTTGTTTTAGGTGTTATATGTAAATTTTGCACTTTTGAAATGGTCTATTAATGTTTCATTAATGGGCAAAACTGAGACATTCTTTTAGGGATATATGGGTAGTTGTTTAGTGGTGAATTTCATGAAAGTGAGTTTGCTGGTTCTTTTAGATACTGCAACATGGCACCTTTTTCTTTGCAGATCTATGTCATAGACAGCAGTGACAGGAAGCGGTTTGAGGAGACGGGAGAGGTGAGTGTGTGTGTGGAGAGCAAGGTCTACAGCGGGCGGCAGTCTTGAGACGGTGCTTTTTCTGTCAGGCAGGGTGGCACTGTCGTGTGCTGTGCTGTTTCTGTCAGGCAGGGCAGTGCTGTGGTGTGTTATTTCTGTCAGGCAGGGCGGCGCTGTCGTGTGTTTCTGTCAGGCAGGGTGGCACTGTCGTGTGCAGTGCTGTTTCTGTCAGGCAGGGCAGCGCTGTGGTGTGTTGTTTCTGTCTGGCAGGGCAGTGCTGTGGTGTGCTGTTTCTGTCAGGCAGGGCAGCGCTGTCATGTGTTTCTGTCAGGCAGGGCGGCACTGTCGTGTGCAGTGCTGTTTCTGTCAGGCAGGGCAGCGCTGTGGTGTGTTGTTTCTGTCAGGCAGGGCAGTGCTGTGGTGTGTTGTTTCTGTCAGGCAGGGCAGCACTGTCGTGTGCTGTGCTGTTTCTGTCAGGCAGGGCAGCGCTGTCGTGTGCTGTGCTGTTTCTGTCAGGCAGGGTGGCGCTGTCATGTACTGTGCTGTTTCTGTCAGGCAGGACAGTGCTGTTGTGTGCTGTGCTGTTTCTGTCAGGCAGGGCAGTGCTGTCGTGTGCTGTGCTGTTTCTGTCAGGCAGGGCAGTGCTGTCGTGTGCTGTTTCTGTCAGGCAGGACAGTGCTGTTGTGTGCTGTGCTGTTTCTGTCAGGCAGGGCAGCGCTGTTGTGACCTGTGTTGTTTCTGTCAAGCAGGGCGGCGCTGTCATGTGTTGTGCTGTTTCTGTCAGGCAGGGCAGTGCTGTTGTGTGCTGTGCTGTTTCTGTCAGGCAGGGCAGTGCTGTCATGTGCTGTGCTGTTTCTGTCAGGCAGGGCAGCGCTGTTGTGTGCTGTGCTGTTTCTGTCAGGCAGGGCGGCACTGTCGTGTGCTGTTTCTGTCAAGCAGGGTGGTGCTGTTGTGTACTGTGCTGTTTCTGTCAGGCAGGGCAGCGCTGTTGTGTGCTGTGCTGTTTCTGTCAGGCAGGGCAGCGCTGTCGTGTGCTGTTTCTGTCAGGCTGGGCGGCGCTGTTGTGTGCTGTGCTGTTTCTGTCAAGCAGGGCGGCGATGTCATGTGTTGTGCTGTTTCTGTCAGGCAGGGCAGCGCTGTCGTGTGCTGTTTCTGTCAGGCTGGGTGGCGCTGTTGTGTGCTGTGCTGTTTCTGTCAGGCAGGGCAGCGCTGTTGTGTGCTGTGCTGTTTCTGTCAGGCAGGGCAGCGCTGTCGTGTGCTGTTTCTGTCAGGCTGGGCGGCGCTGTTGTGTGCTGTGCTGTTTCTGTCAAGCAGGGCGGCGATGTCATGTGTTGGGCTGTTTCTGTCAGGCAGGGCAGCGCTGTCGTGTGCTGTTTCTGTCAGGCTGGGTGGCGCTGTTGTGTGCTGTGCTGTTTCTGTCAGGCAGGGCAGCGCAGTTGGGTGCTGTGGCGCCACAGGATGGCGCTGTGGACTGAAGTGTATCGTGGCTGCAGCTGCTTCACCCTTTGGCCTAAATACAAAATAGTTGGGGTTACGGTAACATGTCCGGAAATAAATAGTGTATGTAGGTCGGCCCCAACTTTTAATTTATTTATTTAAATAAAAGAGGCGAAGTTTAACTCAAATCACAAATCATCTTTAGCTGGAAAACATTTTTATTTCTTAGTGGATTCTCCGAGTGCTCATATGACAGGGAAAATGGGATAGCACACAATATGTTATTACAACTGATTTCTTCCCTTGTTTTTCTCTTTTTAAAGATTTTTAGTTGATCAACAAAAAGTTTAGGGTCGGCAGAAAAAAATAGGGTTGGTCAGGTTAGCATAACCACAGCTATTTTTTTATTTGGCCAAAACCTGGTATGCACAGCATATGCTGCAAGGTCATGACTGGTATGCACAGCATATGCTGCAAGGTCATGACTGGGCCTGGTATTCACAGCATATGCTGCAAGGTCATGACTGGGCCGAAACCTGGTATTCACAGCATATGCTGCAAGGTCATGACTGGGCCAAAACCTGGTATGCACAGCATATGCTGCAAGGTCATGACTGGGCCGAGCATGCAAGGGGGTGGGGGGGGTCGTGAAATGTGCTTTCCAAAACTTCCCCCAAAATTCAGCATGAAAACAGTGACCTGGATTGTTCTTTGCTCAGTTGAGAGTGAGTACCTCTAGTACAGGTTTTGCCATTGTTTGCTGGGTAATTAGGGCATGTGCTAAAGTAGAGGCCAGGAGTCTTCCCCGTGAAATGTAGCTTTGCTCAGTTGAGAGTGAGTATCTCTAGTACAGGTGTCGCCATTGTTTGCTGGGTAATTAGGGCATGTGCTAAAGTAGAGGCCAGGAGTCTTCCCCGTGAAATGTAGCTTTGCTCAGTTGAGAGTGAGTACCTCTAGTACAGGTTTTGCCATTGTTTGCTGGGTAATTAGGGCATACCTGTGCTAAAGTAGAGGCCAGGAGTCTTCCCCGTGAAATGTAGCTTTGCTCAGTGGAGAGTGAGTACCTCTAGTACAGGTTTTGCCATTGTTTGCTGGGTAATTAGGGCATGTGCTAAAGTAAAGGCCAGGAGTCTCCCCCGTGAAATGTAGCTTTGCTCAGTTGAGAGTGAGTACCTCTAGTACAGGTTTTGACATTGTTTGCTGGGTAATTAGGGCATGTGCTAAAGTAAAGGCCAGGAGTCTCCCCCGTGAAATGTAGCTTTGTGTTGTGGTGATGACAGGCCAGACAGTCCCAGTTGTGACACTAGGGCTAGGGTTAATGGCCTCCTTATCTGAAAAATATGTGACAGTGCAGTGGTATGTGACATTGCCATGTGCTACATGACTGTGTTGTGACTATGTGACAATTCTGTGACAGTGGTATGTGACATTGCCTGTGTAACAGGAACTTCCCAACCCTTCAAACTTGTTAAGAATATACACCAGTTCATGCCAGCCCATCCCCCAGTGCTCTCCTCTCTTGCATGAGTACACGGTCAGCCCCTTAGTCTCTACTCGCTTGTTGAAACCATGTCTTTTTGACAGGCAGAGATAGGCAAGCGTGCTTTGGGGTTGGACGATGTGCGAGGCGCAGTGCCGTGGTTCTATCCCTGAGACGGAGAAATCTGGGTTTATTTAAATATCGTGACATTGTGGGATGTTATACTGGCTGCAACCTTGTGTCGTTAGCTTTGGTTCAACGTTTACGACAGGCCAAAGCAAAAAGACAAAAAAAATTAACAGGAACTTCCCAACCCTTCAAACTTGTTATATGACTGTGTCATGACCATGTGACGATTCTGTGACAGTGGTATGTGATATTGCCATGTGTTATATGACTGTGTCGTGACCATGTGATGATTCTGTGACAGTAGTATGTGACATTGCCATGTGTTATATGACTGTCATGACCATGTGACGATTATGTGACAGTGGTATGTGACATTGCCATGTGTTATGTGACTGTGTCATGACTGTGTGATGATTCTGTGACAGTAGAATGTGACGATGCTATGTGATGTGTCACTGCTATGTGACGGTGTAACAGTTCTGTGACTGTAGTATGTGACGTTGCCATGTGATGTGTGACTGTTATGTGACAGTGTGACAGTAGTATGTGACATTGCCATGTGTTATGTGACTGTGTGACAGTTCTGTGACAGTGGTGGGATGTGCCGTTGCAGGAGCTGAATGAGCTGCTGGAGGAGGAGAAGCTGGTGGGCGTACCCGTCATGATCTTTGCCAACAAGCAGGATCTACTCAGTGCCGCCCCGGCATCAGAGATTGCCGAGGGCCTCAACCTTCACTCCATACGCGACCGTCAGTGGCAGATCCAGCCCTGCTCCGCCATGTCAGGCGAGGGTGTCAAGGTAAGGGAGCGGCCATGGCACTGTCTCTGTCTGTGTCAGTCAGCACTGCCAGGATTGTAGTTCTTTCTTGGGAGGATATAACCAATGAAGTAGTCATCATCTTCATCATCTTCATCTTCATCACCACCATCATCATCATCATCATCATCATCATCTTCATCATCATCATCATCATCATCATCTTCATCACTATCATTCTCATCATCACCATCATCATTCTTATCATCATCATCATCATCACCATCATCAATTCTCATCATTCTCATCACCATCATCATTATCATCATCATCATCATCATCATCTCCTCCATATTTTCATCCTTTTTTATCTCAGGAAATGTTTGGAGGGAATTTTTCACTCCCAGTTTGCCTTGGGCAAAGGCTGTTGTTATCTGTTGACTCCAGCCAAAAACCAAGGCTACAGCAAAATGTTGTTATTTGTTGACTCCAGCCAAAAACCAAGGCTACAGCAAAATGTTATTTGTTGACTCCAGCCAAAAACCAAGGCTACAGCAAAATGTTGTTATTTGTTGACTCCAGCCAAAAACCAAGGCTACAGCAAAATGTTGTTATTTGTTGACTCCAGCCAAAAACCAAGGCTACAGCAAAATGTTGTTATGTTGTACTGTTATGTGGGGATTATCTTCAGCCGTGGTAAGCTCCTAACATAACAACTGGCATTCTCTGGAGAAAGAGATCAAATCCCCTGAAGACGGAGTGTGGCTGCCTATATGGCGGGGTGTTCAAAAACAGCCACACACGGAATCATCTCACCCACTTGGGTGATCCTGGGAGTGTTTAGCCCAGGTACGCAACAACAACAACACTCCCAGTCACCGCTGTGCAGCACCCGAAGACCAATTTTACTCTTTGGTAGGAAGATGTGATTGATGTCCTCACAACAGAGGGAATATGTCTGTAAAAAATACTTGAATTCATAGCTAATCGATTGTGACACCACCTGTGATGTGCATGCAACTCAGAAGGAAATGAAGGTGGGTTGCTAGTCGGTAGAATGGCTGATAGGTGACACTCAGGAGATGAATGGTGCGTGTGCAGTGATGAGTGGATGCTGAAGCAGCAGTGAGACAACTGTAACCATTCATGTTAGACACAAATGCAGTGATGAGTGGATGTTGAAGCAGCAGTGATGTCTGTAACCATTCATGTTAGACACAAATACAGTGATGAGTGGATGCTGAAGCAGCAGTGAGACAACTGTAACCATTCATGTTGGACACAAATGCAGTGATGAGTGGATGTTGAAGCAGCAGTGAGACAACTGTAACCAATCATGTTGGACACAAATGCAGTGCTGTACATCTAGTAAAGGAATCACAGACTCAGTCCAACTAGGGTTGCGTCTGTAGAAGGGGAGGGACTCCATCATTTGGACATGCAACTTCATGTTTCAGTCACTAAGATGGAGTCACACAGCAACTGACAGCAGCGTTGGTGCGTGGTGGAGAGGGAGAGGCGAGCTCTGGTGCTGAGCTATGCGTGTGCTTGTCTTGCAGGACGGCCTCGAGTGGGTGATGAAAGTTTTCAGTGCCTGTGCTTGTCTTGCAGGACGGCCTCGAGTGGGTGATGAAAGTTGTCAGTGCCTGTGCTTGTCTTGCAGGACGGCCTCGAGTGGGTGATGAAAGTTGTCAGCAAGAAGAAGTAGCAACGCTCAAGGAAGACCGCCCTGTTGCGTTGTGGAATGAAAAGGGCTGCAAGGCTGGAATTCCCCCAGCCAATCAGCTCGCACCTCTCTCTGTCTTGAGCCTTCTCATTGGCTAGTGTTCATCTTCTCCGTCCAGTCCAAAGCTTGGAAGCGTTGCCACCGCAGATCTGTAGAGTTCCATTGTAGTGGGCATGTGATGCAGTTTCTATTTCAGTGGTTTACACATTTCTGAATACTGACTTAATTTTTATTGAATGTCAATATCTAATCCATATTTGGTGGGCAGTGAAAGAATGATAGCATACAGTGTGTTTTACCAGGCATTTGCAACTGGATGGGAGAACCACTGGAGTTGAAATTAATGCATCTTGAAATTGAAAGGGAGTTAAGTGTGGACACTTCACCAAAAAGTAGATACAGTTTTTCATTGGACTTGAAAAACTTTGGAGAGCACTCCCACCCATAATGTGAAATCAGTGTTTCAAATTAATGGTGATGTTTTAAAATCAAAACTGAGTTTGTAACTTGTAAGGAGGGATGGGCTTTGTGTATTGATCTATGTGAAAAAGTGTTGGTGTATGTGACACTAGAGGCCGAGTAATGTTGAATTGCTCTGTGGTAAAATACTTAGCATAGGCTTTTGTGAATTCCGTGGCTCACCACAACACTTGAATGATGTGTCTCTAGTGCATGTATCTTGTCTTCTGTCCCATGGCCACTTTGTGTTTGTCATTCCAGGGCTTGTTGGAGTGGGTCGCACTAACTCAGACCCACACACAGGCATCCACGCGCAGAATGTGTTGACTGTTGTGTCTGTCAGATGCATGAGCATTCTGGGCAAGGAGGTCGTTTTTAAAGTTTGTCACCCATCTACACTTCTCACTGAAATCTTGATTCACCCCAACATCCACGCGTGTGGCTAGCATGTTGTGATAATAATGCCTATTTTGAGGTTTTTGCCTTGTGTTATTGCTTATTTTTAAGGTTGATCCTTGGTGTAATCACATGTACGGAGGCTGACACATTGTGTCACCCCACCCCCCCTCCCCTCCCCATGTTGGGCAGGCATGGTAGTGGTCTTGGCTCTGGTCTCTGCTGTGGAGTCACATGGAGGCAACCTCTGTAGTTTCAAGGGTTAGTCCAGACAAGGCCAGTCAGAGAGGCCAAGGCTGTGCTTGGAGGAGAGAGCTTTGTAGTGGAGAAAAGGACAGCGGGATGTCTCCCCACTCCGGCTGCACTGCAGTGCAACAATGGCTGTGCCAGCGCGCCCCACTATCATAGAGACCTCCGTCCTCACATGGTCTCTCGCGTCATGCCCCCCCTGAAGTTTGGGTGATTGCTTTTCCTTTTAATTTATTTCATCATATTTTATGAAGGAGATTTGCAGTTGTACTTGTGGAAAGGGAGGGTCCAATAAAAGTTGTTCTTACATTGCCTCCGTGTCTTGGTGGAATGGGTGTTGGGGAGCCAGTGTGAGGCAGTGTGAGGCAGTGTTCTTACATTGCCTCCGTGTCTTGGTGGAATGGGTGTTGGGGAGCCAGTGTGAGGCGATGAACCACGCCGACAGGACACCTGAGATGTTGCCTTGGTGAAAATCCTATTTCATGTCCTCTTTCCTGCATTGGTGTGTCGCAGTTCACGCCCCACCTCAGAATGATCCGTGCTCCCCTTGCCCCCTTTCCCTATCGCACCCCCCTCACCCCTTTCCCTATCGCACCCCCTCCCTCCCCCATTTCCCTCCCCCCCCCTTCCCTATTGCATCCCCTCCCTCACCTCTTTCCCTTCCCCCCTTTCCCTATTGCACCCCTCCCTCACCCCTTTCCCTCACCCCTTTCCCTCACCCCCCTCTTCCTATTGCACCCCCTCCCTCCCCCCTTTCCCTCCCCCCTTTCCCTATTGCACCCCCTCCCTCCCCCCTTTCCCTCCCCCCTTTCCCCATTGCATCCCCTCCCTCTCTATGCCATTTCCCTGCTCATTTTCTCACCTGCAGTCTCCAACCCTTTGCCTTTACTCCCCAGCGTTGTACGGTCCTTCTCTCCTCTCACACCTCAACCCATGTTTCCATGCCACCCCCAAGTCATCATCCACCAGAGTAACCTCCCCACTCCCCACCCCAACCACCCTCGATCCCCACCCCAGCCACCCCCGATCCCCACCCCAGCCACCCCCGATCCCCACCCCAGCCACCACCGATCCCCACCCCAGCCACCACCGATCCCCACCCCAGCCACCACCGATGCCCACCCTAGGCACTACCGATGCCCACCCTAGGCACTACCGATGCCCACCCCAGCCACCACCGATGCCCACCCCAGCCACCACCGATGCCCACCCCAGCCACCCCGATCCCCACCCCAGCCACCACTGATCCCCACCCCAGCCACCACCGATCCCCACCCCAGCCACCACTGATCCCCACCCCAGCCACCACCGATCCCCACCCCAGCCACCACCGATCCCCACCCCAGCCACCACTGATCTCCACCCCAGCCACCACTGATCCCCACCCCAGCCACCACCGATCCCCACCCCAGCCACCACTGATCCCCACCCCAGCCACCACCGATGCCCACCCCAGCCTCCCCCGATCCCCACCCCAGCCACCACCGATCCCCACCCCAGCCACCACCGATGCCCACCCCAGCCACCACTGATCTCCACCCCAGCCACCACCGATCTCCACCCCAGCCACCACCGATGCCCACCCCAGCCACCACTGATGCCCACCCCAGCCACCACCGATGCCCACCCTAGGCACCACGTGTGGAGTGCTCACAGTGGTCATTGACAGCCAGGGCTGGAGGTGTCCCACCGCACACTCTGCATCAGTAGGAGAGAAGCCACTCCAAAGATGGCGTCCCACAGACCTGGTGTGAGTCACTACCTCCACCGGGCTCACCTGTTCTTTTCTCCATGAGACATCTTTATTTCATCTCACACCCAAGGTCATGGTCATCGACCTCTAACCTGTAACCTTGGATTACCCCACAATGAAGGTCACCATCCTTGGACTATCCTGCATTAAATGCCACCGCCCTTGACCTCCTACACGACTTAATATTATCTCAATTCTCAAGGTCACCATGCATAGATTATCCCTCATGCAAGGTCACAGTCCTTGACCGCTCACACCTGACCTTAGATTGCCCCCACCTGACCTTAGATTGCCCCTACTCGCTCGTGATCACCGTCCTTGACCCTGACTGACAGTGCTGCCTTGTGACATTTGACCCTTGATAGTCCCTTTGTCAAGGTCAGCCGTCCTCTCTGCCCAAACATCCCTCACCCACTGGTCTTTTTGCCTGGCTGGCTGTTGACAGCTGTGTCTTACTCATTCTGTACAGATGATGTCGTTGTGCAGTACTAGTTGTACATGTCAAGTCTCCTCACGGAATAAAATGTGATCACTTTTGCTGCAGATGTGTTTGTGTTGCTGGTTGAAGTGCATGTAGGGGGCTGGACTTGAAGCCATTGGTGAAGACGCTTGTTGCAGTTGCTTGTGCTTCAATGATGCAGTGAATGCAGCTGCGCAGATCGCAAATTTGCACCCTATTGCAAGGTGCTCGATTCAAACTGCATCACTCCACCCAGGTGCAAATTGGACACCCTCATGGGCAGTGAAGGAACACTGCACAGGTACATTCTGGTCCACATCAGAGATAACAAAGGTAATCTTGGACTTGCCAGAAACACCGTGTTGTTGACCCAGGAGATCCTTGAACAAGCTTTGGAGTGACAGTGGGTAAATATTGGCTGATGTGACTGACAGTTGTTAAATATAGGTTGGAGTGACAATGCTCCTCCCTTACTAGGGAGCAGGGACGATGCCCTGCCTGACTGAACGCCCAGTCTGCCTGCCTCACAGTGCCCTACAGATTGACGGTACTTGATTAGGCTGCCAGTTGACCAGAGGTGAAGAATCAAGTGCTTGGAGACCCAAATGCTGATACAAAGTTGCCATTAAAATAGCCTTGAGACGCAAACTGTGTGAGAGAGAGTTATCTCTAATGTAGAGCAATGACTGAATGAGCACAACACTTAAGGTTATCTCTGACCTTGAAACCGCCCAGCGTGTGAGGACAGTCACAGTGACTACGATCGAGGGACTGCGAGTCACAGTCGGCTGTCATTGCGTCCCACTTCGTACACCGCTGCCCTCTCACAGACTGCCACTTCTCGCGGACGTTGGTTCTCGTCTAGGATTACGTGTGCCTGTTTCCACAGCAACGCAGGAAGTGAGACAAAGCCATGGCAACGCCCAAAGGTAGGCAACTCGAGTTTGCAGATGACAGATCGAGTCCGAGCAAAGTCGAAATCGCGACGACGCCGATGACTTTCGTAGCCACTCAGTCGACATGAAATGTGCTGAATACTTCCAGGAAACATTGAGCGAAAGCAAGCTCGTCATGCACCACAATTCCACTATTCACGGATCAGGATGACTTAGCATGGACTTAATTCAGTAATGAGCGAGTGGTGTTTGCATGTCACCTACAGCTCCTCCAGGGACTTCTCGATTCTGTACAAGGTGACGTTTAGCCTACATTTCATTCAATCACTAGCTCGTAGCAGGATGAACAAATTGAAGAGCAATTGGATAGATGCTTCACGAAGATGCACCCATTTATCACCAAGATGTTTGCAACAATATCTTTTTATCACCGAGTTTTTCTAGTTCCATACACAAACTAGAACAGAAACCATTAACTGCATTTTTTGCACATTTAACTAATTTTAAGCACATGCCCAACTGAAACAATTATGGTACAATAAAAACCGCTGGCGCTGAACCTCCAGGTTTTGGCATATTAAAAAATAAATTAAAAAAAGATCGGGTTCGAACCCGCAACCTCTCGAGAAAAGCTCTCTCTCTCTCTCTCCCCCCCCCCCCCCCCTGTACTCCCTTCCCTTATCTCGAGCCGCCGGCTCCTCTCCCGGTGGCTGGCATTGTTCTGTCAGCTTTGATCACGTCAGGCATTTCGCCATTCCGTTAATTAAACAGCCCTCGCCATTCCATCAATTGACACTTTAGGGAGGTACGACCTTAAAAAACCACTTTCTCTTCAAGCCTCGATTCTGAAAATTTGATACATTCAATCGGACCTAACTTCCAGTTAGTGTGCAAAATCTCAAGGAAATCCGTCCAGTAGTTTTTGAGATATAAGCCGTGGAGTCGGGACAGACACACAGACACACACACAGACAGACAGATAAAGTCTGTAGGACCTCCAGTAAACCTGGAGGGATAATGTCTTAACTGTTGACATCACAGGAAATAATTTGTTTCAAACCTTTCTCCTATTAGTCAAGTTATCAGTTATCTAGCAGACATCGAAATGTTCTTCATAATTGTTGTGAAGTGCTGGAAAATGCTGGAGCATCATGGTAGTTTCCAACTTGGACAACAGTCACCTCGACAAGGCCGTATAGCTTACCTTTGTAGCTTTCAACTTGGACAACAGTCACCTCGACAAGGCCGTATAGCTTATCGTGGTAGCTTCCAACTTGGACAACAGTCACCTCGACAAGGCCGTATAGCTTACCTTTGTAGCTTCCAACTTGGACAACGGTCACCTCGACAAGGCCGTATAGCTTATCATGGTAGCTTTCAACTTGGACAAAGTCACCTCGACAAGGCCGTAGCTTATCGTGGTAGCTTCCAACTTGGACAACGGTCACCTCGACACGGCCGCAGCTTATCGTGGTAGCTTCCAACATGGACAACGGTCACCTCGACAAGGCCGTAGCTTATCGTGGTAGCTTCCAACTTGGACAACTTGGACAACAGTCACCTCGACACGGCCGTATTGCTTACCTTTGTAGCTTCCAACTTGGACAACGGTCACCTCGACAAGGCCGTATAGCTTACCTTTGTAGCTTCCAACTTGGACAACAGTCACCTCGATAAGGCCGCAGCTTATCGTGGTAGTTTCCAACTTGGACAACGGTCACCTCGACAAGGCCGTAGCTTATCGTGGTAGCTTTCAACTTGGACAACGGTCACCTCGACAAGGCCGTAGCTTATCGTGGTAGCTTCCAACTTGGACAACGGTCACCTCGACAAGGCCGTAGCTTATCGTGGTAGCTTCCAACTTGGACAACGGTCACCTCGACACGGCCGTATAGCTTATCGTGGTAGCTTCCAACTTGGACAACTTGGACAACAGTCACCTCGACAAGGCCGTATAGCTTACCTTTGTAGCTACCAACTTGGACAACGGTCACCTCGACAAGGCCGTATAGCTTATCGTGGTAGCTTCCAACTTGGACAACTTGGACAACAGTCACCTCGACAAGGCCGTA
>JAWQFJ010002460.1:32841-65341 GCA_034096865.1 Theodoxus fluviatilis | reverse complement strand
CTTGTCCTGCTTACTGTTTTCATGTTCTGCTTACTGTACTCGTGTCCTGCTTACTGTACTCGTGTCCTGCTTACTGTTTTCATGTCCTGCTTACTGTACTCGTGTGTCCTGCTTACTGTACTCGTGTCCTGCCTTCCATTTGTGTGTCCTGCTTACTGTACTCGTGTCTTGCTTACTGTACTCGTGTCCTGCCTTCCATTCGCGTGTCCTGCTTACTGTACTCGTGTCCTGCTTTCTGTAGTCGTGTCCTGCTTACTGTACTCGTGTCCTGCTTACTGTTGTCGTGTCCTGCGTACTGTACTCGTGCCCTGCTTACTGTACTCGTGTCCTGCTTACTGTACTCGTGTCCTGCTTACTTTACTCGTGTCCTGCTTACTGTACTCGTGTGTCCTGCTTACTGTAGTCGTGTCCTGCGTACTGTACTCGTACCCTGCTTACTGTATTCGTGTCCTGCTTTCTGCACTCGTGTCCTGCTTACTGTATTCGTGTCCTGCCTTCCTTTCGTGTGTCCTGCTTACTGTGCTCGTATCCTGCTTACTGTACTCTTGTCCTGCTTACATTACTCGTGTCCTGCTTACTGTACTCGTGTGTCCTGCTTACTGTACTCGTGTCCTGCTTACTGTACTCGTGTCCTGCCTTCCATTTGTGTGTCCTGCCTACTGTACTCGTGTCCTGCTTACTGTACTCGTGTCCTGCTTACTGTACTCGTGTCCTGCCTTCCATTTGTGTGTCCTGCCTACTGTACTCGTGTCCTGCTTACTGTACTCGTGTCCTGCTTACTGTACTCGTGTCTTGACTTCCCTTAAACTCCGTTTACTTGTCACACCTTTGTTTAGTTTATGTCCACTAAATGTCCTTCCGTAGTCCATTCCTCACCTTTGTGATTGTGGATACTCAACCTAAACTAAAAGGGTAAATATGTACGCTCTTTGTCTTTCATTCACATGTTTGTAATCTATCCTCCTCCTCCTCGTCCTCTTCCTCCTCCTCCTTCTCCTCCTCCTCCTCCTCCTCCTCCTCTTCCTCCTCCTCCTCCCCCTCCTCCTCCTCCTCTCCCCCTCCTCCTCCTCCTCCTTCTCCTCCTCCTCCTCCTCCTCCTCCTCCTCCTCCTCCTCCTCCTCCTCCTCCTCCTCCTCCTCCTCCTCCTCCTCCTCCTCCTCCTCCTCCTCCTCCTTCTCCTGCCCCTGCCCCTCCTGCTCCTGCTCCTCCTGCCCCTGCCCCTCCTCCTCCTCCTCCTCCTCCTCCTCCTCCTCCTCCTCCTCCTCCTCCTCCTCCTCCTCCTGCTGCCCCTTCTTTTCCATCTACTACACGTACTTCTCCTCCCATTCTACTCCTTCGCTCCCTCCTAATCATCTAGTTCTTTATTCTTCACCTTTTCACCACATCAGTCACGGACCTCAAAAATAGTCTGGCGAATTTATGTGGCGTCACTTGTGTTCACACCGATTCGACGGCGTCTGTCGACAGCTACTGGTACCAAAATGGCTGCTTGTTTCCCGACATGCTCAGCGTCTTCCTTCCCATCGACCCCTGCACCAAGGAAAACGGATGTCTGCAGGTCAGTAGTAGGTCATGTGACACGTCAGATAAGAAGTGACATGACTTTGAGTGTCGGGGTGCTCCACGACACTACTGGAACACTCATTGTACTAGCAACTGCTGTTTTCCTCTTTTAGAAAGAAAAAAAACTTTTGAATTTCTTTGAAATTATTAAATGTTGGTTTCATGACGCCCACAGTATTCGACTCATTGCCTCGATTGACGGTTGTCTCCCTTGAGTATTGTCTGCCTGGCTTGACGTCCCATCCTGCACTGCGCACAGGTGATGGAGGGGTCGCACCGCGCAGGTCGCATTGATCACGTGAGGAGGGGAGGCCAGCAGGCTGCGGACGTGGAGCGCGTGGAGCAGCTCAAGGCCAAGTGCCCCCACCTCTTCCTGGAGATGGCCCCTGGTGAGTTGTCTCCCTTCCTCTGGGTGTGTCCTCTGTGTATGTGTGTGCGCACTTATGTGTGTACGTGCATGCGTGCGCGCGCGTGTGTGTATCTGTGTGTATGTGGGTGTTTGAGCGTCTATGTGTATATGCGTTTGTTTGTTTGTGTGTTTGTTTGTACTTTAACTTGCATGCATGTGCATGAATGTGTGTGTGTGTGTGTGTGGGGGGGGGGGGGTGGGGGGGGGGGGGGGGGGGGGGGGGGAGTACCGTGTGTGTGTGCATGTGGGTACATGTGTGTGCGCCCGTGTGTGCGAATGTGTGTGAGTGTGTGCGCGCGCGCACGTTTGTACGTGCATGTGTGTGTGTATGTGTGTGTGTGTGTTTAAATCTGTTATTGTATATGCTTGACCGTTGTTGCCTGTCTGTGTCACCTATTGTATGTTTACGTATGTGTCTCACGCTATTGGTTGATCCTTGCTGTCTGTAGGCATCTCATGTGTGTCTGTCTGTCTGCGTGTCTGTCTGTCTGCTTGTCTGTCTGCTTGTGTGTCCGTTTGCGTGTCTGCGTGTTTGTCTGAGGGTGTATAGCCTTGTCTGATTGTGGGTGTATCATGTTGCATGCTGTCGTCACTTTTACTGTCGTCACTTCCTGTGTCATATTACAAGCTGTCGTCACGTCCTGTGTCATATTACATGATGACGTCACTTCCTGTGTCGTATTACAAGCAGTGGTCACTTCCTGAGTCATATTACATGCTGTCGTCATTTCCTGTGTCGTATTACAAGCTGTCGTCACTTCCTGAGTCATATTACATGCTGTCGTCACTTCCTGAGTCATATTACATGCTGTCGTCACCTCCTGAGTCATATTCCATGCTGTCGTCACGTCCTGTGTTATATTGCATGCTGACGTCACTTCCTGTTCCTGTGCAGGGGACGCGCTCTTCTTCCACTGCAACCTGCTACACACCAGCGGCGGCAACGACAGCGACCAGAAACGCTGGGTGCTCATCCCCGCCTACTGCCTGGCCTCCAACAACCCTGTGGTCCCGCACCACCACCCCCAGTACACCCCCCTCCACAAGGTGGGTACAGTACACCCCCTCCACAAGGTGGGTACAGTACACCCCCTCCACAAGGTGGGTACAGTACACCCCCTCCACAAGGTGGGTACAGTACACCCCCTCCACAAGGTGGGTACAGTGCACCCCCTCCACAAGGTGGGTACAGTACACCCCCTCCACAAGGTGGGTACAGTACACCCCCCTCCACAAGGTGGGTACAGTACACCACCTCCACAAGGTGGGTGCAGTACACCCCCACAAGGTGGGTACAGTACACCCCCTCCACAAGGTGGGTACAGTACACCCCCCTCCACAAGGTGGGTACAGTACACCCCCTCCACAAGGTGGGTACAGTACACCCCCCTCCACAAGGTGGGTGCAGTACACCCCCTCCACAAGGTGGGTACAGTACACCCCCTCCACAAGGTGGGTACAGTACAACCCCCACCACAGAGGCTGTCATGAACACGCATTCTCATGCACATGCAGCTATGCATACACTTGCAGCCATATAGCACCCAAAAGAACGAACAGGCATTAAGTTTCTGTTTGCCGACTGCAGTGCGAATAAACACCCGTTTCGCATTGCATCTATCTAAATTGTTCACCTTTGACCTATCAGTGCGACCTCTGACATCTGCCTGAGGACTGGCTTTGCATTGTACCTGACCACTGCTCCCATCGTGCCATCTGCGGTGGCTGCCAGACAGAATAGAGTCACAACTGTGGGTGGAAAAACAAGTTTATGTTGGCTTTATTTCTAAAATGTTACGACTCCAGATCGTCTTCAGATTTAACATGAATGCTTTATGCCCGACCTCGACCTCTATGTCTGACCTCTGACCTCTATGTCTGACCTCTGCCCTCTGCCCTCCAGGTGCCCGACTCCGCCATCAAGGCGTGCAGGAACTACACGGACATGGCGGGCAAGGAGTTCATCGACCGAGACAACGACAGGACGGTCAAGGTCGGCACCGTCTTCGGCCAGGACCGCTAACTCCCTCCCCACACTCGGTTACCTCCCCTGGTCCAGTTTTTTGCCTGGCGTTGCGAAATTATCTCTTTTACACAGTTGTCTCCCCTGCACTTCTTCACTGCCTGTTCACCACAGTTGTCTCCCCTGCACTTCACTGTCTGTTCACCACAGTTGTCTCCCCTGCACTTCTTCACTGCCTGTTCACCACAGTTGTCTCTGTCTACAGGCATGATTTCCCAAAAGCGTGTGTTCTTCCCCCTCACCTGACATTTTTTTCTTTATCACGTGATTTCTCCATTTCCGCAGGCACCTCTTAGTGTATTGGCTGAATAATAGAAATCCATGATATTTATTTTGAGCATGCTTGTCATCAGATAGAATAGTTGGTTTAATTACATAATCTCCATGCAATGTTATTTGCAAACTGTATTTGCTTGGTTTCCTATTGTCATAAATCATCTAGAGTTTGATTATGATAAAGTTGCGTACAGCATTTCAACTTTCTTGCTTTTTTATTACTTTCTCCAGCTTCACAACCGTGCAGTCTTTTTGGACAGATGCCACGGCATAAAACAGGACACTGCGTACCAGGGCTGTCCGTGTGTCGAGGCTGTTCGTGTGTTAAGGCTGTTCCTGTGTCGAGGCTGTCCGTGTGTCAAGGCTGTCTGTGTGTCAAGGCTGTCCGTGTGTCAAGGCTGTCCGTGTGTCAAGGCTGTCCGTGTGTCAAGGCTGTCCGTGTGTCAAGGCTGTCCGTGTGTCAAGGCTGTCCGTGTGTCAAGGCTGTCCGTATGTCAAGGCTGTCCGTGTGTCAAGGCTGTCCGTATGTCAAGGCTGTCCGTGTGTCGAGGCTGTCCGTGTGTCAAGGCTGTCCGTGTGTCGAGGCTGTCCGTGTGTCAAGGTTGTTCGTGTGTCGAGGCTGTCCGTGTGTCGAGGCTGTCCGTGTGTCAAGGCTGTCCGTGTGTCAAGGCTGTCCGTGTGTTAAGGCTGTCCGTATGTCAAGGCTGTCCGTGTGTCAAGGCTGTCCGTGTGTCAAGGCTGTCCGTATGTCAAGGCTGTCCGTGTGTCAAGGCTGTCCATATGTCAAGGCTGTCCGTCTGTTAAGGCTGTCCGTGTGTCAAGGCTGTCCGTGTGTCGAGGCTGTCCGTGTGTCAAGGCTGTCCGTGTGTCAAGGCTGTCCGTGTGTCAAGGCTGTCCGTGTGTCAAGGCTGTCCGTGTGTCAAGGCTGTCCGTGTGTCAAGGCTGTCCGTGTGTCAAGGCTGTCCGTGTATCAAGGCTGTTTGTGTGTCGAGGCTGTCCGTATGTCAAGGCTGTCCGTGTGTCAAGGCTGTCCGTGTGTCAAGGCTGTCCGTGTGTCAAGGCTGTCCGTGTGTCAAGGCTGTCCGTGTGTCAAGGCTGTCCGTGTGTCGAGGCTGTCCGTGTGTTAAGGCTGTGTCTGTACGTGCCTGACACAGCGTGCCAGGCGTTGGCGGTGAATGACGTCACGGGGACTGGTCCGAAAGTGGTGCCAGTTTCTGCCACTGCACCACGAACTCCGCCTCAGTGACGACACCGTCGCCTGAAAGAGTGACGTCACCATGACTGGACGTCAGCATCACAGGCATCGACCACTACAGCAGGGCCGCGTTGCACAGACGGCGAGATCTCGCGAGGCAGAGGCCGGTGTCAACATGGGTCAATATTTGATCCCCTTTTACATCTACTCTCTTCACGTTGACCTATGTTGACCCCGGCCTATTCCTCGCAAGATCTTGCAAGGTTCCTAGTGTAAGCAACACGCCCCTAGCAAGACGCAATAGTCATGCAAACATCAACGCAGTTCTATAATTACCTATCAGGGTGGCGTTTTTCTAGCGCATAGCGGTTCCTATCGATATCTATCAACAACACTCACAGTCGAGCGCTCCTGGCGGGTCCCGCATGGACAGGTTCCAGTAGAAGAGAAGCTCGTCTGTGAACTTACGTGATGCCTAACGTCACCAGTCGCTGTGCTCAGGGAAACGCTCGCCTCGGCACGCACACGTGGTAACGCTTGCCTTGCCACAAAACCGCATCAGTGGCCCGGATGTAGGTTTCAACACACCTTTTCTCTGCAGTGAAGGTCATTGCCGGGCTACCCAGGTGCGTCGTATGGGGAATAGCATCCCCCCCCCCCTCCACCACCACCCCTGCCAGACTCCCCTCCCGGGGCCACTTTCATTTTTACCCCTTTGCAAGCTAAGGTTGGGAGTGAACACGTGTCAACACTTGGTTACCTCTACACACAGATGCAAAGGCTGCCAACTGCTGTCACGTGTGACACAGCCAGGACTTGCAAGCAGTTCACCTATAATGTGGTCCAGGCTGTAAGGGATACCTCGCAAACAGATCAAAGGCTGGGAAAGGTGCCCACAAGCCCAAACTCTTGGAGGAGAAAGAGGGTGGGGAAGGGGGAGGGGAGGTGTGCAGGGGGTTGAATGTTGACATCGTGACAACGCAATGCCAGGCATAGCCGTGTCTCCACATCACTGTAGGGCCACATCCTTGCAAGGGTCACAGCGCTGCAAGGGCCACAGCACTGCAAGGGCCACAGCACTGCAAGGGCCACAGCACTGCAAGGGCCACAGCACTGCAAGGGCCACAGCACTGCAAGGGCCACAGCACTGCAAGGGCCACAGCACTGCAGGGCCACAGCGCTGTGCAGACACGACATGACTACCGCAAGGGCCACAGCACTGCAAGGGCCACAGCACTGCAAGGGCCACAGCACTGCAAGAGCCACAGCGCTGTGGAGACACGGCATGACTATATACCCTCTCTCCCAGGCAGCAGGCGAGCTAGGGCCACGACTTCCATGCCCAGCAGTAAGGAGCCTCTACACCGGTGCCTGTTTTCCCGCTGCCTCTGATCGCTGGGAAGATCCGTGTTTGCTGAGTTCTTGGCTTCAAGAGGAAGAGTGCAGAGGATTAAGGAGAGGAGAAAGAGGAGAGGAGACGGAAAAGAAGAGTGCAGAGGAGTTTAGAGGGGAGCGAAGGAGTGGTGAGGATAGGAAGGGAAGGGAAAACTGTGGGGGGGAGTGGAGATGAGAAAGGAGAGGAGATGAGGAGAGAGGCGAGGAGAAGAGAGGTGCTGAGGGGAGGGGAGGGGAGGGGAGGGGAGGGGAGGGGAGGAGAGGGGAGGAGAGGGGAGGGGGGGGGGAGGAGTTCGCACACACTCCTATATGCAAGAAGAAGGCGTAGCGGAGCCCAATACCACAGGGTGTGACGAGACCACTGGCATACCAAGTACATCTCGCACACCTTTGTCCGCTAGTCACATCGACAGTATCTACAGTGTACATAGTGTAAATGACTGGCAGTGCTGCAAGATGTCCCCCTCATTAGCTTGCCCCCTGGGAGCCGGGCTTTCGGGGCCTGCGGCAGTAGCTCAGCCCGGGGCGGCCCAGGCAGGCAGGAAGGTTACCGGGAATGTACATGTATCACCCACCACCTTTGTCCATACATAGCAACACAACGCATCTCTCCATACATAGCAACACAACACATCTGTCCATACATAACAACACAACACATCTGTCCATATATAGCAACACAACACATCTGTCCAAACATAGCAACACAACACATCTGTCCATACATAGCAACACAACACATCTGTCCATACATAGCAACACAACACATCTGTCCATACATAGCAACACAACACGTCTGTCCATACATAGCAACACAACACATCTGTCCATACATAGCAACACAACACATCTGTCCATACATAGTAACACAACACATCTCTCCATACATAGTAACACAACACATATGTCCATATATAGCAACACAACACATCTGTCCATACATAGCAACACAACACATCTGTCCATACATAGCAACACAACACATCTGTCCATACATAGTAACACAACACATCTCTCCATACATAGCAACACAACACATCTCTCCATACATAGTAACACAACACATATGTCCATATATAGCAACACAACACATCTGTCCATACATAGCAACACAACACATCTGTCCATACATAGCAACACAACACATCTGTCCATACATAGCAACACAACACATCTGTCCAAACATAGCAACACAACACATCTGTCCATACATAGCAACACAACACATCTTTCCATACATAGCAACACAACACATCTGTCCATACATAGTAACACAACACATCCGTCCATACATAGCAACACAACACATCTGTCCATACATAGCAACACAACACATCTCTCCATACATAGCAACACAACACATCTGTCCATACATAGCAACACAACACATCTGTCCATACATAGTAACACAACACATCCGTCCATACATAGCAACACAACACATCTGTCCATACAGCGCGACCCCTACCCAGCACAACACGGGTGGCGACCCCTACCCAGCACAACACGGGTGGCGACCCCTACCCAGCACAACACGGGTGGCGACCCCTACCCAGCACAACACGGGTGGCCACCCCTACCCAGCACAACACGGGTGGCGACCCCTACCCAGCACAACACGGGTGGCCACCCCTACCCAGCACAACACGCGGTGTTGACCCCTACCCAGCAACACAACACGGGTGCGACCCCTACCCAGCACAACACGTGGTCGGCCGACCTCTACCCAGCACAACACGGGTGGCATTCCTACCCAGCACAAACGTGGTGGCCACCCCTACCCAGCATCAACACGGTGGGCGACCCCTACCCAGCACAACACGGGTGGCCACCCCTACCCAGCACACCACGGGTGCGCGACCCCTACCCAGCACAACACGGGTGGCGACCTCTACCCAGCACAACACGGGTGGCTTCCCTACCCAGCACAAGACGGGTGGCCACCCCTACCCAGCACAACACGGGTGGCGACCCCTACCCAGCACAACACGGGTGGCCACCCCTACCCAGCACAACACGGGTGGCCACCCCTACCCAGCACAACACGGGTGGCCACCCCTACCCAGCACAACACGGGTGGCCACCCCTACCCAGCACAACACGGGTGTTGACCCCTACCCAGCACAACACGGGTGGCGACCCCTACCCAGAACAACACGGGTGGCGACCTCTACCCAGCACTACACGGGTGTTGACCCCTACCCAGCACAACACGGGTGGCGACCCCTACCCAGCACAACACGGGTGGCCACCCCTACCCAGCACAACACGGGTGGCCACCCCTACCCAGCACAAGACACGTGACGAGACTTACTGTCGTGGTCGAAGAAGCCAAAGGCAAGCTTCAGGTCGGGCTCACGCATGAGGAGGCCATCTTTGTTGACGTCCAGGTTGTGGAAGAGGTGTGTGGCCTGGAGGGCGCTGCCCAGCTCCCGCATGCCCCAGTTGGTCACCAGCTCCTGTGACGTCACGTTCCCGTCGCCTGCAACACGCCGTGACAGCTAAACGACTGACTGACCGATGTAACCCACCGACTGACTGACCGATGTAACCCACCGACTGACTGACCGATGTAGCCCACCGACTGACTGACCGATGTAACCCACCGACTGACTGACCGACGTAACCCACCGGCTGACTGACCGATGTAACCCACTGACTGACTGACCGATGTAACCTACCGACTGACTGACTGACTGACTGGTTGGCGAAGTGTCTCACAGACCGGCTGACTGATCACCCAGTGATTTATTAACTGACTAGCTGACCGACTGATTGATTGAGAGAGAAAGAGAGAGAGAGAGAGAGAGAGAGAGAGACACAGAGAGAGAGAGAGTGAGAGGGAGAGAGAGAGAGACACAGAGAGAGACACAGAGAGAGAGAGAGAGTATAAATATCGCAAGAATTATACATGTACAATTTCTTAAACATACTAAAATGGGTAGATAGTGTACCAGAGAAGCAAAATTTAAATATGGAACTTGAAGTAAAACTACAATGACATATATATAAAAAACAATTTTCTAAACACCGAAATGTTAAAAACAAATAACATACATGTAGGCCAAAGCCTCTTGGTGTACACTCCCTCCCCTACTCCCCCACCCCCAATCAGCCGGAACCCCTCCAATAGTTCAGCCAGGGGTGGCCTGAAGTAAGCATATGTGAAGAATGGACAATGTAGGATACACACTTAGCCGTTCCACTGTCTAGACGTCAGATGAAAGCGTGGAAAACTATGTCATAGGATGATGCCTGAGAATAGTGCGAATTTTGTCTTTGAACATAGGCAAAGACTTGATACATTTTATGTCATCAGGCAGTGTATTCCACAGAGCAGCCCCAGAGTAAGATAGGCTCGATTTGAACAAATCGATGCGAGGCTGAGGCAGGAGAAATTTGTCATGTCCTCTGAATGATGACTGCTCAAATAGTTTGGTTAGATATTCTGGTGTTCGGCCATCTTTTACCTTTTTCACAAGCACACACTTATTGAGCTGCAGATGCTTATGGAGAGGCAAAATGTCAAGCATTTCCATTTTCTTTTCAGTGCTGAGAGATTTATTTGGGACCATAAGCTTAGAAGCTCTTCTGTATAGTGAATTAACTCTCTTCAAATTAGCTTCACTACAGTTATCCCACAATGTTGATGCGTAATTGATGTGTGATACGATGTGGGCACTGAAAAAGATTTTGCAGGTTTCCGTGTCTACAAAGTGCCTCAGCTTTGACAGTAGAAAGAGATTGCTTGAAATCTTTTTGCACATCAGATTTATGTGTGAGTTCCAGTCTAACTGTTCGTCAATCATCACCCCAAGCACTTTGTGTTCTTTCACCTTTTCTATCGGCCCAGCATCAAGTGAGAGTGGGAGTGACAAAGGATGTAGTTGATGTTTTTGCCTTGTGGTTATCACCATATACTTGGTTTTGGACGGGTTGAGGACCATATGATTTGAAAGACACCAGCAACATATTTCATCAAGACTCTTTTGGAGTTTATCTGCCACAGTTTCGGTTGAGCTGTCCGCGGTAGTCAGCGTTGTATCATCACATTCATCTGCAAACATGTTACATGAGACCTTTCTATCTGTGACATGCAAGGGTAGGTCATTTATGAATAAGCAGAATAAAAGGGGGCCTAGTACAGATCCCTGTGGGACACCCGCTTTTAGAATACCATACTTGGAAACGTGCCCATCGAATTGGACACATTGTTGTCGATTATCCAGGAATGACTGAAAAAACTTCACAGTCGTGTGACCATGAAAATAAAGAGCCAGTTTATCCAATAGTATGCCGTGATGTACCATGTCAAAGGCTTTTCTGAAATCTAGGAAGACAGATCCTATCACTTTCGAGGTGTTAATGGCGTGCAGCCAGGTGTCTATCAGGTGGGATAATGCAGTATGGCAGGAATGTTTTGGTCGGAAGCCCGATTGAAGGGGGTGTAGAAGACTGTGCCGATCAAGAAATGCCAACAGATGTTTGTGAACGTGCTTTTCAATTGGTTTTGAGAGAGAGAGAGAGAGAGAGAGAGAGAGAGAGAGAGAGAGAGAGAGAGAGAGAGAGAGAGAGAGAGAAAGTTACCGTCGAAGTCAAACTCCGTGAAGACGTGGTCAAGCTCCGCGTGGGAGAGGCGGCCATTGTGGTTGACGTCAGCCAGGATGAAGAGGGCCCTGGCCTGCAGGCTGTCAGGCACGTGGGACGCCGGGTAGGCCAGGCTGCAGCAGTCGCCATGGTGACATTGTAAATACACATAACAATTACGTCACGGCAACATGCAGTCGCCATGGTGACATTGTAAACACAGATAACAATTACGTCACAACAACACGCAGTCGCTTTGGTGACGCATGTCAACAGGTACCTGTGACGTCAGGCTGGCCTGCAGCGATCGTCATGACAGCATGAAGACAGATACCAGGCACACATTCACACACACACAAACACACACACACACACACATACACACACAGACACGCACACACACACACATACACACACAGACACGCACGCACACACATACATACACACAGACATGCACGGACGCACACACACATACACAATATGCACACGCACAGACACACGCACACGCAGGCATAACACATACACACGCACAGACACGCAAGCACGCACGCACGAACCCACATACATACACATAGACATGCACGGACGCACACACACATGCACACATATACACACGCACACACACGCACACACACACATACACACACATACACACACATACACACACATACAAACACACACACACATACACACACATACACACACATACACACACATACAAACACACACATACACACACATACAAACACGCACATACACACTACCACCCAGGCACACACGCACCCACGCACACACACACACACACACGCGCGCGCGCACGCACGCACACACATACATACACACATACACGCACGCATGCGCACACTCACTATAGACACGCACGCACGCGCGCGCGCACACACACACACACACACACACACACACTCACACACACACTCACTCACACACACACACACACACACACATAAACACACACACACACACATAAACACACACACACACTCACACACACACACACACAGTCGTAGAAGTGGTGGTAGTGGTGGTGGAGGTGGTGGTAGTGATGATAGTGGAGGTGGTGATAGTGGGTGTGTTAGTGCAGGTGGTGAAGGTGGAGGTAGTGGTGGCAGTGGTGGTATTGGAGGTGGTGATAGTGGAGGTGGTGATAGTGATGGTAGTGGTGGTAGTTGAAGTTGTGGTGGTGGAGGTGGTGATAGTGATGGTAGTGGTGGTGGTAGTGCAGATGGGGAAGGTGGAGGTAGTGGTGACAGTGGTGGCAGTGGAGGTGGTAGTGGTGATGGTAGTGGTGATAGTGGACGTGGTGATAGTGGTGGTAGTGGTGGTGGTAGTGCAGATGGGGAAGGTGGAGGTAGTGGTGGTAGTGGTGACAGTGGTGGCAGTGGAGGTGGTAGTGGTGATGGTAGTGGTGATAGTGAACGTGGTGATAGTGGTGGTAGTGGTGGTGGTAGTGCAGATGGGGAAGGTGCAGGTAGTGGTGGTAGTGGTGGCAGTGGTGGCAGTGGAGGTGGTAGTGGTGGTGGTAGTATGATAGTGGACGTGGTGATAGTGGTGGTGTTAGTGCAGATGGGGAAGGTGGAGGTAGTGGTGGTAGTGGTGGCAGTGGTGGCAGTGGAGGTGGTAGTGGTGGTGGTAGTGGTGATAGTGGACGTGGTGATAGTGGTGGTGTAAGTGCCGGTGGTGAAGGTGGAGGTAGTGGTGGCAGTGGTGGTAGTGGAGGACTTGGAGACAAGAGACAGGGATGGAAGTAGGTGGTAGTGGAGGTGGTGGAGACAGGAGACAGGGACGGAGGTAGGTGGTAGTGGAGGTGGTGATAGTGGAGGTGGTGGTAGTGGTGGTGGTGGTAGTGGTGGTGGTGGTAGTGGAGGTGGTGGTAGTGGTGGTGGTGGTAGTGGAGGTGGTGGTAGTGGAGGTGGTGGTATTGGAGGTGGTGGTAGTGGAGGTGGTGGTAGTGGAAGTGGTGGTAGTGGAGGTTGTGGAGACAGGAGACAGGGACGGAAGTAGGTGGGTAAGTAAGGCAGGTGCAGGTGAGAGGAGGGTTTCGTATCTTCTTCTTCTTTTTTAACCTTCTAGTTGAATTAAAAGTCAAGAGGGGTAGCCAGCGTGGGAGAACTCGAGTTTGAGGGGGGGGGGGGTTGCTGGAGGGGCGGGGTGGAGCCTTGCTTTCATGTTTTCATTTTGCCAAAGTGTCCTGTCAGCGTCATCGTCAAGCACCATTTTTTCTTGTCTGACTCCGCCCCTGTGACGTCACGAGGCGATATGTTGCCCAGTGCAAGGAGGTCGACTGCACGTGCAACGTACCGAGGGAAACTTCAATCGCCTGAAACAAGATGGCTGCTACTCGACCGCAGTTCCCCGCCATGCACACAGCAGGAGTAAAAGTTATTGGTCGTTTGTTAGAATGAAGACGTGTTACAACTAAGACATAAAAAAGAACACAAAATGTAATTATAAAAGGGACCACTTTTCTACTTAGAAGTTTTCCTCAAGCGCAAGGGGTGAAAATGGCTGCGGAAGTCTGTAGAAAGAGACAACCAATTTTTTTTTTCTTTTTGCTCCGACCAGAGCATGGTGGCGTTGTTCAGCCTGCCTGGTTGGCAAATAACAGGCCGGTGTCAATATGTGTCAAACATTTGACTTCCTTTACATCTGCTTTCAACATTGTGGCACATGTTGACACATGCCTATTCCTCGCAAGATCGTGCAAGGTCCCAAGGGCAAGCAAAGCGCCCCAGTGCATTGGAATCAAGCCCGCACACCTGCAAACGATGCAGACACAAAAAAGGCGGCAGACATCGAGTGGTAAGGGCAGGGAAAGAGAAGACAGATGGCGGATTGACACCTACAGGTGTCACACATCAGACTCAGACAGGATGACAGGCGATCCACCACGCACAGCCTCACCTGCCACAGAGGAGGCTCAGCACAGCGCCCAGAAAAAGCGTGAGGGTCATGATGCTCTGTCGGGGGATGTCGTCTGCAGCACCTGCTCGAGGAGAAAATGGAGACACAAGTGTGGAAAAGTGCAACCCTCCCGTCCCAAAACACGGAGATAGCGGGAGGAGAGGGAGTGGGGTGGGGGTGGGGGGGGGGGGGGGAGGGGAGGGGGGGGGGGGGGGGGGGGGGGGGGGAGGGGAGGGAAGGGGGGGGGGGGCAAGAGGGGGGGGGGGAAAGGGGGGGGGGGGGGGGGGGGGAAGGGGGGTGGAGGGGTGGGGGGGGGGGGGGGGGAGGGGGGGGGGGCGGGGGGGGGGGGGGGGAGGAGGGGGGGGGGGTGGGGGAGGGGACAAAAGAGGGGGGGGGGGGGACGAGAGGGGAGGGGGGGGGGGGGGAGGGGGGGGGGGGGGGTGGGGGGGGGGGGGGGGGGGGGGGGGAGGGGGGGGGGGGGGGGGGGGGGAGGGGGGGGGGGGGGGGGGGAGGGAAGGGGAAAGGGGGGGGGGGGAGGAGGGGGGGGGGGATGGGGGGGGGGGGGTGGGGGGGGAGGAGAGGGAAGGGAAGCGGATAGGGGGAGAGAGGAAAACGAGGGGGGGGGGGTAGGGAGAGGGGGGAGAGGGGGTCTGGGGGGGAGAAAGGGGGGGGAAAGGAGGAGAGGGGGGAGGAGACGGGGGGGGGGAAGTGGAGGGGGAGCGGGAGGAGAGGGGAGGGGGGGAGAGGAGGAAAGTAGGGGGAAGGAGGGGGGAGGAGGATAGGAGGGGAGAGGGGCGGGAGGGGAGAGGTTGATAGGAGGAGGGGGAGGGGAAAAAAGGGAGGGGGCAGGGGGGGCAGGAGGAGAGGAGGAAAGGGGGGGTGAGGGGCGGGGGGGGGGGCGGGGGAGCGGAGAGGGGGGGGGGCGGGGGACACAGGGGAGTGGTAAGGGGGGAAGGGGGGGGGCGGGAGAAATGGAGGGAGAGGGGAGAGGAGGGAAGAGGGAGAGGGGAGAGAGGGAGGAGGGGAGAGGGGGCAGGGGAGGGGAGAGGAGGAAAGGAGGGGAGAGGAGGAAAGGAGGGGAGAGGGGGAGAGGGGGAGGGGGGGGGGGGGGGGAAAGGGGGGGAGAGGGGGGAGGGGGCAGGGGAGGGAAGGGAGGAGAGGAGAAAGGGGAGAGGGGGACGAGGAGCACAGGGGGAGGAAGGGGGAGGGGAGGGAGGAGAGGGAGGAGAAAAGAAACAGAAGGGGGGGGGGGAGGGAGGGAAGGGGGGGGGGAGAGGGGGGGGGGGGGGGGGAGGGGGGGGGGGGGGGGGGGGGGGGGGTGGGGGGGGGGGGGAGGGGGGGGGGGGGCGAGGGGGGGGGGGCGGGGGGGGGGGGGGGGGGGGGGGGGGGGGGGGGGGGGGGGGGGGGGGGGGGGGGGGCGCAGCGGGTGTCCGAGAAATAGGAGTGAGTCATGGATAATAAGATAGCGAGGAAATACAGGCAGGACTGAAAACTGAACACTGTGCTCCACTTCTTTCCTCGATTGACGATCCCGTGCACTATCTGTGCAAGTCTATTCTGCTTGTGTGTTGTTGGGGTGTGTGTGTGTGTGTGCGTGCGTGTGTGTGTGTGTGTGTGTGCGTGCGTGCGTGCGTGCGTGCGGTGTGTGTGTGTGTGCGTGCGTGCGTGCGTGTGTGTGAGTGTGTGTGTGCGTGCGTGCGTGTGAGTGTCTGTGTGTGTGTGTGTGTGTGTGTGTGTGTGTATGTCTGTGTGTTGTATGTGCGTGTGTGTACGCATGTGCGGGGTTATGTGTGTACAAGCGTATATGCATGCATTGCTGCATATTAGCAGTAGGTATAAGCCTCTCCCTTCCCTTCCTTACCATGTCGTGTCATCGTTCTCTAAAAACACGGCGCCGTCCTTGAACTTGAAGTGTCATGTCGTTCCAGATGTCTCTCAACGCCCCCATTTCAACCCTACTCCACCCCCACCCACACTCCACACCACTCCCCACCCTACTCCAACCACATCCCCCACCCATACTCAACTCCCCAACCCCCACTCCACCCACCACCCCATCCACCCCCATCCCACCCCTACTCCACCTCCATCCCCACCTCTACACCATCTCCACTCCCACTCCACCTCCATCCCAACACCTCCATCCCCACCCCTACTCCATCACCATCCCCACCCCTACTCCATCACCATCCCCACCTCTACTCCATCTCCACCCCCACCCCTACTCCATCTCCATCCCAACACCTCCATCCCAACACCTCCATCTCCACAACTACTCCACCTCCATCCCCACCCTTACTCCACCTCCATCCCCACCCCTACTCCATCTCCATCCCACCCCTACTCCGTCACCATCCCCACCCCTCCTCCATCTCCACACCTACTCCACATCCATCCCAAACCCTCCATCCCCACCCCTACTCCATCACCATCCCCACCCCTACTCCACCTCTATCCCCACCCCTACTCCATCACCATCCCCACCCCTACTCCATCACCATCCCCACCCCTACTCCACCTCTATCCCCACCCCTCCTCCACCTCCATCCCCACCCCTACTCCTTCGCCATCAACACCCTACTCCACCTCCCTCCCCACACCTACTCCACCTCCATCCCCACCCCTCCTCCATCTCCATCCCCACCCCTACTCCACCTCCATCCCCACACCTACTCCACCACCATCCCCACACCTACTCCACCTCCATCCCCACACCTCCTCCACCTCCATCCCCACACCTACTCCACCACCATCCCCACACCTACTCCACCTCCATTCCCACACCCCTCCACCTCCATCCCCACACCTACTCCATCTCCATCCCCACACCTCCCACCCCATCCCCACCCCTCCATCCCCACACCTACTCCACCTCCATCCCCACCCTACTCCACCTCCATCCCCACCCCTACTCCACCTCCATCCCCACCCCTACTCCACCTCCATCCCCACCCCTACTCCATCCCCACCCATCCCCACTCCTACTCCACTTCCATCTCCACCCCTCCTCCACCTCCATCCCCACCCCTACTCCATCACCATCCCCACCCCTACTCCACCTCCATCCCCACCCCTCCTCCACCTCCATCCTCACCCCTACTCCATCTCCATCCCCACCCCTCCTCCACCTCCATATCCACCCCTACTCCATCTCCATACCCACCCCTACTCCATCACCACCCCCACTCCACATCCATCCCAACACCTCCATCCCCACCCCTACTCCATCTCCATCCCCACCCCTACTCCACCTCCATCCCTACCTCTACTCCACCTCCATCCCCACCCTTACTCCACCTCCATCCCCACCCCTACTCCATCACCATCCCCACCCCTCCTCCGCCTCTATCCCCACCCCTACTCCATCACCATCCCCACCCCTACACCACCTCCATCCCCACCCCTCCTCCACCTCCATCCCCACCCCTACTCAACCTCCATCCCCACCCCTCCTCCACCTAAATTCCCACCCCTACTCCATCTCCATCCCGAACCCTACTCCATCACCACCCCCACTCCACATCCATCCCAACACCTCCATCCCCACCCCTACTCCATCACCATCCCCACCCCTACTCCATCGCCACCCCCATCCCTACTGCACCTCCATTCCAACCCCTACTCCACCCCCATTCCCATCTTTACTCCACCTCCATTCCCACCCCTACTCCACCTCCATTCCCACCCCTACTCCACCTCCATTCCCATCCCTACTCCACCTCCATTCCCACTCATACTCCACCTCCATTCCCACCCCTACTCCACCGCCATCCCAACACCTCTATTCCATCCCTACTCCACCTCCATTCCCACCCCTACTCCACTCCCACCCCTACTCCACCTCCATCCCAACACCTCCACTCCATCCCTACTCCACCTCCATCCCAACACCTTCATTCCATCCCTACTCCACCTCCATCCCCATCCCTACTCCACCTCCATCCCTACTCCACCTCCATTCCCATCCTTACTCCACCTCCATCCCTACTCCACCTCCATCCCTACTCCACCTCCATCCTTACTCCTCCTCCACTCCCTACTGCCCCTAACTCCCCATCCGTCTCTACTCCTACTTTCCGCCTTCCATCCTCCACCCCTCACGTCCATTTCCTCCATCGACCCCCCCCGCGCCAGTCATCATCCCCACCCCTACTGCCAACCCCATCCATCCCCATCCCATCCTCACACACCTCCATATCCTCACCCCTACTCTCCCATCTCCATCCCCCACCGCCCCTCCTCCACCCCTCCAATCTCACCACCCTCCTCCTCCTCCTCCATCTCCACCCTACGCCCATCTCCATTACCCACCTGCCTACTCCATCACCTCCCCCCATCGCACATCCCTTCCAACTACAACACCTCCATCCATATCCCCACCCCTACCCATCCTCCATCCCAACACTCCTTCCTGCACCCCTACTCCACCTCCATTCCCCCCCTACCTCTACCTCCCTCCCTACCATCCTCCATTCCCTCCTATCGCACCTCCATCTCCCCACAGCGCCCTACTCCACGCATCCATCCCAACACCGCCATTCCATGCCCCTATCCTTCCCACCTCCATCCCCCACCCGACTCCACCACATCCCCACCCCTCACCACCTCCATCCCACCCCTACTCCACATCCATCCCCCACCCCAACTCAACCTCCATCCCCACCTACGCCCGACCTCCATTACCCTACCCTACTCCACATCCCTCCCCACCCTCACTCAATTTCCATCCCCACCCCAGTTTCCCACCCATTACTCCACCTCATTCCATTCCATCTCCGTCCCCCCTTCACTACAGATCCCCATAAACAAGAAAAAACCCCCCCCTACTCCACCTCCATCCCTACTCCCCTCCATCCCACCTCTCCCCCACCCTACTCAGTCCCCCCCCTACTCACCCCCAATTCATGGCTCAAACTCCATTTGTCAAGAGTGGTCCATTTGATTTATTACTAGGCTCGACCCCAGCACTATGTCAAAGGGCCATCCAGGCAGTCCACAGACTTTTCTAGTCTTTTTCACAGTGATCACTGCATCATTCACGCGATGCTCTGTCAGTCCATTCACTTGCACCAAAATCCAGTCCTGCTATTTATCATGCCCATGTATTGATGCTGAACTCCTGTATACATGGCGATCTTAAAAATAATGCACCTAAATACATTTGGGGGTGTCTTTAATTTCATATTCATAGTCCTCGCAAGACCGCAGGACTCAATGTCTCCTGATCACTTGCTCTACTCTGATATCAGGCTTTCTCCTTCTCCTAAAAACCAGGCCTCTCTCTCTCCTAATCTCACTTCCTTCTCTCCTCAATCTCATCCTGTTCCTCCTTCTCTCCTCAATCTCATCGTGCTCCTCCCTTCTCTCCCTCAATCTCATCGTGTTCCTCCCTTCTCTCCTCAATCTCATCGTGCTCCTCCCTTCTCTCCTCAATCTCATCGTGCTCCTCCCTTCTCTCCTCAATCTCATCCTGTTCCTCCCTTCTCTCCTCAATCTCATCGTGCTCCTCCCTTCTCCTCCTCCTCTCTCCTGCTTCCTCCCTTCTCATCCTGTCTCCTCCCCTTCTCTCCTCAATCTCATCGTGTTCCTCTCTTCTCTCCTCAATCTCATCCTGTGCTCCTCCCTTCTCTCCTCAATCTCATCCTGTTCCTCCCTTCTCTCCTCAATCTCATCCTGTTCCTCTCTTCTCTCCTCAATCTCATCGTGTTCCTCCCTTCTCTCCTCAATCTCATCGTGTTCCTCCCTTCTCTCCTCAATCTCATCGTGTTCCTCCCTTCTCTCCTCAATCTCATCGTGTTCCTCCCTTCTCTCCTCAATCTCATCGTGTTCCTCCCTTCTCTCCTCAATCTCATCGTGTTCCTCCCTTCTCTCCTCAATCTCATCGTGTTCCTCCCTTCTCTCCTCAATCTCATCGTGCTCCTCCCTTCTCTCCTCAATCTCATCGTGTTCCTCCCTTCTCTCCTCAATCTCATCGTGCTCCTCCCTTCTCTCCTCAATCTCATCGTGTTCCTCCCTTCTCTCCTCAATCTCATCGTGTTCCTCCCTTCTCTCCTCAATCTCATCGTGTTCCTCCCTTCTCTCCTCAATCTCATCGTGTTCCTCCCTTCTCTCCTCAATCTCATCGTGTTCCTCCCTTCTCTCCTCAATCTCATCGTGCTCCTCCCTTCTCTCCTCAATCTCATCGTGTTCCTCCCTTCTCTCCTCAATCTCATCGTGTTCCTCCCTTCTCTCCTCAATCTCATCGTGTTCCTCCCTTCTCTCCTCAATCTCATCGTGTTCCTCCCTTCTCTCCTCAATCTCATCGTGTTCCTCCCTTCTCTCCTCAATCTCATCGTGTTCCTCCCTTCTCTCCTCAAGTCCCCATCGTCCCTGTCCCTCTCCTTCTCTCCTCACATCTCTATCTCTGTCCCCTCTCCTTCTCTCGCTCATCTCATGCCTGCTTCCTCTCCCTCTCGTCCCCATTCTCATGCCGGTCCTCTCCTCTCTCCTCAATCTCAGCCTGTCCCTCTCTCTCTTCCTCCGCAATCTCATGCCCTGTTCCTCCCTCTCCCGTCCCCAATTCTCATGCGCTCCTCCCTTCTCTCCTTCAACTCATCCTGTTTGCCTACTCATCCCTCTCCTCCATCTCTCGTGTTCCGTCCTTCTCTCCTCAATCTCTCGTGTTCCTCCCTTCTCTCCTCAATCAATACATCGTGTTTCCTTCCTTCTCAGCTCTCAGTCCCATCCTGCTCCTCCCTTTCGTGCGCCGCATCTCCGCTGTCCCTCTCCTCTCTCGCCTCAGTCGCTCAGCCTGTGCTCCCGTCCCCCTCTCAAAATCCCTCCATCTCAGCCGGTCCCCGTACTCCCTCTCTCGCCCATCTCATCGTGTCCCCTCCCTTCTCTTCTCCATCTCCGTCCTGTGCCCCTCCTCTCTCATCCCCTTCCTATCTCAGCCTGCTCCGCTACCCTTCTCTCCCCTCATCTCAGCCTGTCCTTCTCCCTCTCCTCCCCATCTCAGCCTGCTCCCTGTCCTCTCTCCACCATACTCACCTGTCCATTCACTCCCTCTCCCCCGCTCGTCCCCATCGCAGCCTGCTCCCCTTCCCTCTCTCCCTCTCCAGTCTGATCCCACTCTCCTCCCGCCTCATCGAGCGCTGTACCGTCTCTCCTCCTCCCGCACTCTCATCCTCTGTCCCTCCCTCTTCCGTCCCCTATCTCCTTCCTGTTCCCTCCCTCATCCTAAATACCCCTCTCCTAGCCTGTCCCTCCTCTCTTCCGCCATCTCAGCCTGTCCCTGCTCGTCTCTCCCATCTCATCCTGTCCCGCTCTTCTCCTCCATCTGTCTCTCGAGCCCTGTCCGTCTGCTCCCCATCTCAGCCTGTCCACCATCCTCTCCCCCGTCCATCTCACCTTCTCCCTCTCGGCTCTCTCCCCAATTCCCTCATCCTTTCCCCGCTCTCATCCGATCGCCCCTCTCTAGCCTGGTCCCTCTCTCTGTCATCCCATCTCAGCCTGTGTCCCTCTCTACTCCCAACCCCGGTTCTCTCATCCCATCTCTCTCAGCCTGTGCCCTTCTCTCTCTCCCCATCTCAGCCTGTCCCTCTCTCTCCCCATCTCAGCCTGTCCCTCCCTCTCTCCCCATCTCAGCCGTGATCCTCTGCTGCCCCTCCTCCGCCTGTCCCTCCCTCTCCTCCCCATCTCAAGCCTTTACCCTCTCTCTCTCGTCCCCAGTCGTCTCCTGTCCCTCCCTCTCCCCTCCCCCTCCAAGACCCTTCCCTCCCTCTCTCCCCATCTGCAGCACCCTGTCTCTCCGCCTACTCTCCACCTATCTCAAACCTGTTCCCCTCCATACCTCCCCATCTCAGCCTGTCCCTCCCTCTCTCCCCATCTCAGCCTGTCCCTCTCTCTCTCCCCATCTCAGCCTGTCCCTCCCTCTCTCCCCATCTCAGCCTGTCCCTCTCTCTCTCCCCATCTCAGCCTGTCCCTCCCTCTCTCCCCATCTCAGCCTGTCCCTCTCTCTCTCCCCATCGCCCTCTCCCTCACCTTTCCCTCTCTCCTCTCCCCATCTCCGCCTGTCCCTCCCTCTCATCCCCATCGCAGCCTTGTCCCTCCCTACTTCTCCTCGCGATCTCAGCCTGCTCCCGCCCTCTCACCCACCCCACCACCCACCCACCCGTCCGTCGTCCCCCGTTCAATCGTTCATTCATTCACTCGCTCGCTCGTTTTCGTTCGTTCGTTCGTTTAATCATTCATTCATTCATTCATTCATTCATTCATTCATTCATTCATTCATTCATTCATTCATACAGAGGATATTATTTCTGTCTAGAACTACTACATGATGCAACAAACCATTACGTGCAAAGCATCGAAAAGTAAACTTGCTTTAATTGACTCTAGGGTCTCAGACGTTTCTTGCAGAAAAGGATCGACTTGAACAAATTTGACTGAGAATGAGAAACAAAGTCGGCAAAACAGTTTTCGAGCAAAACACATAAAAAATACGTCTACGCACTATGTCACTTATCTGCTGTCCTGAGCTTTACAAAACTGTAAACAAAATGTTCTGTATTAATATATTTTCCCCCCTCGAATATGCTAAATGAAACTGTGGTTCAGTCATTTTATTTTGTCATTTTCCGCTTTTGGCCAGTTTTCAAGCACTGCCATGTTTCTCGCAACAACAAAAAAATACATGAAGTCCACGCTTTGGAATCATATTCTACGTAAAAAGTTACAATGTTGCAAGAATAGTTTTATCCCGTGTTACATCATCAAACGCATCTGTTTGTAAAACTTTGCGTAAAGCAGTTCAGGTTATCTCTCAAACTATCAATCTGAACGAGACCAACTTCAGTTTTGTTTCTGTTTCTGTTCTCAGAACACATGGAAGATAAAAATGAGTTGCAAATATTTTTTGATTCCAAATATATATGTACGAGCATTATTGTGTAAGTGCGTTCGCGCATGCATGCGTGTGTGTGTGTGTGTGTGTGTGTGTGTGTGTGTGTGTGTGTGTGTGCGTGCGCGCGCGTGCGCGTGTGTGTGTTTGTGTGTGTGTGTGTGTGTTTGTCTGAATAATGTGAATGTCCATGTTATGAATGTAACCATCGGTTTACTTGTGCCCACGATTGTTCAACCGTATTCTTGCACGTTGACGTCAGCAACACGTGAGTGCTTTTCCAATGCTTAAACACGAACGCTTCCATACATAGCAGTCTTATTATTCACTTGTAAGGTTACCCTATAAAATGCTTCCATCCATACTATTCTTATTATTCAGTTGTAAGGTTACCCTATAAAATGCTTCCATCCATACTATTCTTATTATTCACTTGTAAGGTTACCCTATAAAATGCTTCCATCCATACTATTCTTATTATTCACGTGTAAGGTTACCCTATTAAATGCTTTCATCCATACTATTCTTATTATTCACGTGTAAGGTTACCCTATAAAATGCTTTCATCCATACTATTCTTATTATTCACTTGTAAGGTTACCCTATAAACCAGCCATAGCAGTCCTATTATTCACTTGTAAGGTTACTCTATAAAACGCTTTCATCCATACTATTCTTATTATTCACTTGTAAGGTTACTCTATAAAACGCTTCCATCCATACTATTCTTATTATTCACGTGTAAGGTTATCCTATAAAATGCTTCCATCCATACTATTCTTATTATTCACTTGTAAGGTTACCCTATAAAGTGCTTCCATCCATACTATTCTTATTGTTCACTTGTATGGTTACCCTATAAAATGCTTCCATCCATACTATTCTTATTATTCACTTGTAAGGTTACCCTATAAACCAGCCATAGCAGTCCTATTATTCACTTGTAAGGTTACCCTATAAAATGCTTTCATCCATACTATTTTTATTATTCACTTGTAAGGTTACCCTATAAACCAGCCATAGCAGTCCTATTATTCACTTGTAAGGTTACCCTATAAAATGCTTTCATCCATACTATTCTTATTATTCACTTGTAAGGTTACCCTATAAAATGCTTTCATCCATACTATTCTTATTATTCACTTGTAAGGTTACCCTATAAAATGCTTTCATCCATACTATTCTTATTATTCACTTGTAAGGTTACCCTATAAAATGCTTCCATCCATACTATTCTTATTATTCAGTTGTAAGGTTACCATATAAAATGCTTTCATCCATACTATTCTTATTATTCACGTGTAAGGTTACCCTATTAAATGCTTTCATCCATAGTATTCTTATTATTCACGTGTAAGGTTACCCTATATAATGCTTCCATCCATACTATTCTTATTATTCACTTGTAGGGTTACCCTATAAAATGCTTTCATCCATACTATTCTTATTATTTACTTGTAAGGTTACCCTATAAAGTGCTTTCATCCATACTATTCTTATTATTCACTTGTAAGGTTACCCTATAAAATGCTTTCATCCATACTATTCTTATTATTCACTTGTAAGGTTACCCTATAAAATGCTTTCATCCATACTATTCTTATTATTCACTTGTAAGGTTACCCTATAAAATGCTTCCATCCATACTATTCTTATTATTCACTTGTAAGGTTACCCTATAAAATGCTTTCATCCATACTATTCTTATTATTCACGTGTAAGGTTACCCTATAAAATGCTTCCATCCATACTATTCTTATTATTCACGTGTAAGGTTACCCTATAAAATGCTTCCATCCATACTATTCTTATTATTCACGTGTAAGGTTACCCTATAAAATGCTTTCATCCATACTATTCTTATTATTCACGTGTAAGGTTACCCTATAAAATGCTTCCATCCATACTATTCTTATTGTTCACTTGTAAGGTTACCCTATTAAATGCTTCCATCCATACTATTCTTATTATTCACTTGTAAGGTTACTCTATAAAACGCTTTCATCCATACTATTCTTATTATTCAATTGTAAGGTTACTCTTTAAAACGCTTCCATCCATACTATTCTTATTATTCACGTGTAAGGTTATCCTATAAAATGCTTCCATCCATACTATTCTTATTATTCAGTTGTAAGGTTACCCTATAAAATGCTTCCATCCATACTATTCTTATTATTCACTTGTAAGGTTACCCTATAAAATGCTTCCATCCATACTATTCTTATTATTCACTTGTAAGGTTACCCTATAAAATGCTTCCATCCATAGCAGTCCTATTATTCACTTGTAAGGTTACCCTATAAAATGCTTCCATCCATACTATTCTTATTATTCACTTGTAAGGTTACCCTATAAAATGCTTCCATCCATACTATTCTTATTATTCACTTGTAAGGTTACCCTATAAAATGCTTCCATCCATAGCAGTCTTATTATTCACTTGTAAGGTTACCCTATAAAATGCTTCCATCCATACTATTCTTATTATTCACTTGTAAGGTTACCCTATAAAATGCTTCCATCTATAGCAGTCCTATTATTCACTTGTAAGGTTACCCTATAAAATGCTTCCATCTATAGCAGTCCTATTATTCACTTGTAAGGTTACCCTATAAAATGCTTCCATCCATACTATTCTTATTATTCACTTGTAAGGTTACCCTATAAAATGCTTCCATCCATACTATTCTTATTATTCACTTGTAAGGTTACCCTATAAAATGCTTCCAGCCATAGCAGTCCTATTATTCACTTGTAAGGTTACCCTATAAAATGCTTCCAGCCATAGCAGTCTTATTATTCACTTGTAAGGTTACCCTATAAAATGCTTCCATCCATACTATTCTTATTATTCACTTGTAAGGTTACCCTATAAAATGCTTCCAGCCATAGCAGTCCTATTATTCACTTGTAAGGTTATCCTATAAAATGCTTCCAGCCATAGCAGTCCTATTATTCACTTGTAAGGTTACATTGTAAAAGACCGTCGGATGTAAAGGTAAAGGTAAAGGTGCTCTTTTTATATTGCGATTTTCCACCCATTGACGGACGCTCAAACCACACACATCTATCCCCTGGTCATGGGGCTATCACGCTTTATGATTCCAACACCATCTCAACTCCCTGGGGATGTCACAGAGAACGAAAAAGTCCTTTGCTGATGGACAGAGTTCACCCGGACACGGTCCTTCCTAAACGTTGTTTTCGCTTTTCTCAAGCGTCTTCACCGTCTTGCATTGCAGACACTATCGACTTTCATCTTTGCAGATGTTGCAAACAAATTGACACAATCACTGTCGTCCCCCTTACCCCCCTCCCTTAACCTACCCCCCACCCACCCTCTACGTCTGATAGGGGCCACCCTCCATGCACGAATGTTGTAAGCCTTTGTGGAATGAACTGGTCCTGTACCTTTGGCAATTTTCCAGAATACCATTCCGTCACAAAGTGCAAGAAATACCCTTCAGAATAATCTTTACAATATTATTTTCTCCGCTGAGGAAGTTCTGCTTTTCGGTTGGTTGGTTGGTTGGTTGGTTGGTTGGTTGGTTGGTTAGTTGGTTGGTTGATTGGTTGGTTGTTTGGTTAGTTGGTTGGTTGGTTGGTTGGTTGGTTGGTTGGTTGGTTGGTTGGTTGGTTGGTTGGTTGGTTGGTTGGTTGGTTGGTTGGTTGGTTGGTTGGTTGGTTGGTTGGTTGGTTGTTTGGTTGGTTGGTTGGTTGGTTGGTTGGTTGGTTGGTTGGTTGGTTGGTTGGTTGGTTGGTCTGTTGGTTGGTTGGTTGGTTGGTTGGTTGATTGGTTGGTTGTTCGGGTTGGTTGGGTTGGGTTTGGTTGGTTGGTTGAGTTGGTTGGGTTGGGTTGGTTTGGTTTGATTTGGTTTGGTTTGGTTTGGTTTAGTTGGGTTTGGTTGAGTTTGGTTGAGTTTGGTTGGGTTTGGTTGAGTTTGGTTGGGTTTGGTTGGGATGGGTTGGGTTGGGCTAGGTTTGTTTGGTTAGGGTTGGTTTTGGTAGGGTTGGGTTGGGTTGGGTTGTTTGGGTTGGGTTGGTTTGGGTTGTGTTAGTTTGGGTTAGGTTGTTTGCGTTGGGTTGGGTTGGGTTAGTTCGAGTTGGGTTGGTTTGTGTTGGGTCGGTTTGTGTTGGGTTAGTTGGGTTGGTTTGGGTTGGGTTGGTTTGTGTTGGGTTGGGTTGGGTTGGTTAGGGTTGGGTTGGGTTGGGTTTGTTAGGGTTGGGTTGGTTTTGTTTGGATTTGGTTGGTTTGGTTTGTGTTGGTTTGGTTTAGGTTGGTTTGGTAGTGGTTGGTTGGGTTGGTTGGGTTGGGTTTGGGTTGGTTGGGTTGGGTTTGGGATGGTTGTGTTTGTGTTTGTTGGGTTTGGGATGGTTGGATTTGGATTGGTTGGGTTTGGGATGGTTGGGTTTGGGTTGGCTGGGTTTGGGTTAGTTGGGTTTGGGTTGGTTGGCTTTGGGTTGGTTAGGTATGAGTTGGTTGGGCTTGGGTTGGTTGGGTTTGGGTTGGTTGGATTTATGTTGGTTGGGTTTGGGTTGGTTGGATTTATGTTGGTTGGGTTTGGGTTGGTTGGGTTTGGGTTGGTTGGATTTATGTTGGTTGGATTTATGTTGGTTGGGTTTGGGTTGGTTGGGTTTGGGTTGGTTGGGTTTGGGTTGGTTGGGTTTGGGTTGGTTGGTTTGGTTTGGTTGGATTCGCTGGTGTGATTGTTGGTTGGTTGGTTGGTTGGTGTGTTGGTTGGTGTGTTGGTTGGTGTGTTGGTTGATGTGTTGGGTGGTTGGGTGGTTGGTTGGTTGGTTGGTTGGTTGGTTGGTTGGTTGGTTGGTTGGTTGGTTGGCTGGTTGGTGTGTTGGTTGGTTTTTTGGTTGGTTGGTTGGTGTGTTATTAGGAAAATGACTCCAAAAGTTTGGAACGGATCCCAGTTCAAAACCTCCCTTAAGACACACCTGTTCCGGTCAGTCTTTCCTGACGAGCAGTGAGGTGCTTCACAAGGGGCCTCTCTTATGTTTCATGTTTTGTTTATTGCCTGCTATGCTAATTAATTGTATTGTATTTAACTCTTCTTTTATTTCAACTGTACAGTGTGCGAGTGTTGGAATGCTTTGTGTGAGTGTGGACTTTTCATTGTAAACGCCATGAGCTTGCCTATTAGGGAAGGTATGTGTGTATAAGTAATCTGATGTATTATTATTATTATTATTATTATTATTATTATTATTATTATTATTATTATTATTATTATTATTATTATTATTATTATTATTATTATTATTATTATTACTATTATTATTGTTGTTGTTGTTGTTGATATTATTATTATTATAGTGAAATTTCGTGAACGGTCGTGGTTTAACCCAAGAACTATCTGTCACATGTTGGAGGTTATCAGTCGTCATGTTTTGGAGTTTGAATCATAGAGATATATTTTATAGCTGCTCACGAAGTTGATAACGTCAATCTATTCATTTCCGCCAGCATATGCGTTCCACACTCAAGAATCTGCTGGCAGGCGCTAGAAAAAACTTTCTAGCGTCAGGCTTGGCTAGCAGAATATGATGCCTCAATTATACACGCCATGGAAGAGAACTCGTGGCTTCCTTGGCGGAGGTTTGCGCTTTCAGAGAGCTCCCTAGTTGTCTCCCCTATGGAGGTAATGTATTGCTTTTGGTTCTGAATTATTTTGCAAATTAACTCAAAAAGTTCGCAACAGATCCTGGTGAACTTCGGTGCAAGGTCAGGGTTTTACCCGAGAAACAGTCCACAATTTTTTTTAGCTTATCTGCTAATTAGTTTTAGAATTACAATCATTTAGAGAATATGTATCACTCATCACAAAGTTGATGAGGTCAAACTATTGATGACGTCGGCGTATGCGTTCCGCACCCAGAGACCGCCAGCAGACGCTAAAATGGACTAAGCTATACAGGTTATGGAGGTCATGGAGGTCGTGGAGGTCATGGAGGTCGTGAATGTCATGGAGGTCGTGGAGGTCATGGAGGTCATGGAGGTCATTGAGGTCATGGAGGTCATGGAGGTCGTGGAGGTCATGGAGGTCATGGAGGTCGTGGAGGTCGTGGAAGGGACATTGTGGCGTTCTTGGTGGAGGTTTTCACTCTCAGAGCTCTCTGTTGTTACAGTATGTAGCGTGGTTGTGAGTGGTTCCCAATTTATTACATGTGTACTGAGAAAAGGCTGTTTTGTAAAGGAAAAAAAAATTAAGCGTGCAGATGATACACTCCGTGAAGGCGATGCTTAACATGAGGACACTACTGAGCTAAATACCGCATACCCAGTGCTGAGACACAACATTTGATCACATGACATATATTTCAGGCAGCGCGCGGTCATTGTATGTCTGGCCGAGACTTCAACATTGAGTCTTGTGTGTGTACACCCCTGTTCTGACGATCTGTCTTGACGGAATCTTGTTAAAGCATGCTCTTAATTGAAAAATAAAGCTTGGCTAATATTCACCAAGTCTTGGCTAATTACTTTATTGGCAAACATTCGGCAACTATTCGTCAAGAATTCGGCAACTGTTGCGCCAAGTCTTGGCAAATATTTAGCTTTTTAATAGTTTCACGAAACCAAGCCAAGATCTCTCAAAGGACATTTGCAATATGCCATCGATAGGCACCATGCCCATATCGTAGATGTGCAATAGCTGTAGATGTAAACGAAGCGACATGTTTTTTCCGCCATTGTGCTCTAAGGGGATCTCACAAATTATATCGCGTCAATAGCTATTGGCATTACCTGACGAGCCAATATCCCAAGTCTTGGCAAATATTTGCCAAGTCTTGGCGGAAACCAATTTAGAACCGAAACACGACCAAATATTCAGCGAATATATCCCAAGCCTCGGCCAATGTTGACCGAATACTTTGCCAGTATTTGCCAAGACTTGGTAAACACCATTTAAGAAGCGGCTTTAGGCGCACTTGAGCGAGATAGACACCGGTGTTGACTCGTGTCTGCCAGCAAAGCACCAGCTTGAAAATAAACGAAGTTAACAGAGAAGGGGCAATTTGATTCGCTTGCAGATCAAAGGGATTCCCTCGGGGACCAATCACAATGCGCCTCAGTTCAGGTACTGGCACTCTGCCACTTTGTTCTCATACGTCAGCAATCGCTGGCAGATGTGTGCCGAGCACGTCGTATCGGTATGAGCAGGCGCGCCCATGAGAATTTTTCAAAATATATTGAGTAAAATCGTTATTTTAAAAAACCGCTGATGATTTCCATTGGTGCAATCCACAGGCATGGTTTCTCAGGGCTGGGAAACACTAGCAAAGGTTATTGAAAGGCAATCCAACTTAGGCGCGTTTCTCAGGACTAGGACACGCTAGCAAAGTTTATTGAAAGGCAATCCAACTTAGGCGCGTTTCTCAGGACTAGGATACGCTATGAAAGTTATTGAAAGGCAATCCAACTGAGTCGCGTTTCTCAGGACTAGGATACGTTAGCAAAGTTTATTGAAAGGCAATCCAACTGTGGCGCGTTTCTCAGGACTAGGACACGCTAGCAAAGTTAGTCAAAGGCAATTCCAACTGTGGCGCGTTTCTCAGGACTAGGACACGCTAGCAGAGTTAGTCCAAGGCAATCCAACTGTGGCGCGTTTCTCAGGACTAGGACACGCCAAGCTGGCAAAGTGTTTTGAAAGGCAATCCAACTGTGGCGCGTTTCTCAGGACTAGAACACGCTAGCAAAGTTAGTCAAAGGCAATCCAACTGAGGCGCGTTTCTCAGGACTAGGACACGCTAGCAAAGTTAGTCAAAGGCAATCCAACTGAGGCGCGTTTCTCAGGACTAGGACATGCTAGCAAAGTTAGTCCAAGGCAATCCAACTGAGGCGCGTTTCTCAGGACTAGGACACGCTAGCAAAGTTAGTCAAAGGCAATCCAACTGAGGCGCGTTTCTCAGGACTAGGACACGCTAGCAAAGTTAGTCCAAGGCAATCCAACTGAGGCGCGTTTCTCAGGACTAGGATACGCTAGCAAAGTTAGTCAAAGGCAATCCAACTGAGGCGCGTTTCTCAGGACTAGGACACGCTAGCAAAGTTAGTCCAAGGCAATCCAACTGAGGCGCGTTTCTCAGGACTAGGACACGCTAGCAAAGTTAGTCAAAGGCAATCCAACTGAGGCGCGTTTCTCAGGACTAGGACACGCTAGCAAAGTTCGTCAAAGGCAATCCAACTGAGGCGCGTTTCTCAAGACTAGGACACGCCAGCAGAGGTAGTCAAACGCAATCCAACTGAGGTACGTTTCGTTTTAAAAGTTGTTCAAACCACTCTCCCGCTCGCACGTGGCCAGTAGATATTTCTTCGGGATAGATAAAACTTCATAGTTGCTAATCCGACGTGAGAGTAAAAATTTCTTTTTTAAAAAGACTAGATTAAATTAAGCACATTGATGCTGTTTCAAACTGTCTATCAGTCACGTGATAAGTCAAAACCAGTTTTAGCAAGAATCATATCGTCCCGCCCCCCCCCCCCCCCCACACACACACACACACTACGCAACAGTTGAAAATAGCGTCAATGTACTTTATTTTGTCTTCTCTCTGTTTCTTTTTCATTTACTCGCCCGTCATGCGAGCGACTCTGCAGTGATGTCTGTCCTGAGTAAATGTTTATCAGTCCCCACAGGCGAGCTGGCGGGTGGCTTGAAAGCCTTTTAAACGAAACGCGAATCAGCTGGATTGCCTCTGACGAAAATTCAAATTGATTGCGTTTGGTAGTCCTAAGAAACCTCGTCCCAGCTATTACAAGATTTCCATTATGGCCTGAGCATTGGAGCATTGGAGCAGCTCAGTGTCATGAATCTCCGACGTACTCGTCTTCCGCTTCTCAGGTTAACATCGTCTTTTGTAGCACTGAATACTTGCCGTGCTGCTGTCTTAGTTTCTGTCTTCTCGACCTTGTTGCATCAGGAAACGTTTTCATATTCGAAATGATGAACACTTGTCTGCTGCAGTTCAGACAGCTCACAGTTTGGGGCTTCTGTGCTAATATATGATGATGTTTTATGCAGATAGTTGGGACAACAGAAAAAAATGCCGATTGAAACAAAATAAAGAAAGCCTGCTTGGTTTGCTTTTTTAGCCAGAGACATGAAGGAACTGCATGGCGAGGACATATCGCGGAAGGAGGTGAAACAGATTAAGTAAGTAAATCATTTTTATATATTTTCGTTTATACATGCATATTAGCTACAGGCCAGTTAAGTAATTCTTTCTTTGACAATG
>JAWQFJ010002460.1:0-32824 GCA_034096865.1 Theodoxus fluviatilis | reverse complement strand
CGTACATACACGCTAACAACGCACCACACAATACCCACGACACGCACGCCCACATCATATGCACAGAAATGCGCGGACGCTACACACATGCACCATATGCACACGCACAGACACACCTACAACTCAGGGCGTACAATACGCGCACAGACCGCAAGCACGCACCACGAACCCACTACAACCATGACATGCACGGAACGCGCACACACTACATGCACACATGTACACCGCACACACACCAAACAACACGCATACACACAGACACTCCCACACTCGCCACATACAAAGCACGCACCACACATACACACACATTCACACACTCTACACACATACGACCACATCAACACAACCTACAACACGTGCATGCACCTCACCACCCATGCACACGACGCACCCACGCACGACAACACCACACACTCGCGCGCCACCGCACGCACACTAACATACATGCACACATACACGCAACGCATTCGCACACTCACTTATAGGCCGCACGCCACGCGCGCGCACACCATACAACCCGCACACACAAACACGCTCAACACACACTCACTCCCGCACACAACACACAACATGAAACACACAAGTAACACACTAAACAACAGCACCCACACTCACACATCCACACACACCTGTCTGTGGAGTGGTGTATGGTGGGAGTGGTTGTGGTAGTGGTGATAGTGGTGGTTGGTGTGTTTGTGTGTAGTGAGGTGGTGTGGTGAGAGTAGTGGTAGAGTGTGGTAGGTGGTGATAGTGGGGTGGTAGTGGTGGTGGGTGTGTGTGTTGTGGGGTATAGTGGTGTGTGGTGTGTGTGGTAGTATGGTGGTGGGATGGTAGTGGGAATGTGGTGGTGGTGAGTGGTGGTGTAGTGGTGGTATGGTGACGGGTGTGAGAGTGCGTGGTATGTTGTGGTATGCAGATTAGAGGTGGAAGGTATGGTGTATGGTAGACTAGTGGGCAGTGGTGGTGGTAAGTGGTGTAGTAGTGGTGTAGTGAAACGTGGTGTATTGGTGGTCACCGATCAGGTGTGGTTTGCAGATGGGGAAGGTGCAGTATGTGGTATGGTGCAGTGGTGGCAGGGAGTGGTAGTGGGGTAGTATGATAGTGACGTGGGGTGGTGTTGTTGGTGCGATGGGGAAGGTGGGGCTCTGTGTTGTAGTGGTGGCGTGTTGGCAGTGGGGTGGTAAGTGGTGGGTGTAGTGGTGATAGTGATCTGGTGATAGGTGTGTAAGTGCCGGTGTGAGGTGTAGTAGTGGTGGCAGTGGTGGTAGTGGAGGGATTGAGACAAGACAGTCGTATGTCAAGAGTGGTGAGTGATGGTGGTGGAGACAGGAGACAGGACGTGAGGTTAGGTGGTAGTGATGTGGTGATAGTGAGGTGCTGGTAGTGTGGTGTGGTAGTGGTGGTGGTGGTAGTTGAGGGGTGGTATGGTGGTTGGTGTAGTTGGGTGGGTGGTGGTTGGAGGTGGTGGTTGGAGAGGGGGTGGTGTAGAGGTGGTGGTATTGGAAGTGGTGGTAATGGAGGTTGTGGAGACGGAGGCAGGGCGGAAGTAAGTGGAGAAGTAAGGCAGGTGAAGGTGAGAGGGGTTTCTATCTACTCTTCTTTTTTAACCTCTAGTTGAATTAAAGTCAAGGGGGTAGCCAGCGTGGGAAACTCAGATTTGAGGGGGGGGGGGGTTCTGATGGCGGGTGGAGCCTGCTTTCCATTTTTCATGTTGCCAAGTGCCTGTCAGCGTCTCGTCAGCCCATTTTTTTCTTGTCTGACTCCGCCCCCTGTGACGTCACGAGCGATTATGTTGACTCATTCAAGGATTCGACGGCACGGCAACGGACCGGGAAAGCTTCAGCGCCTGGACGATGGCTGCGTACTCTCTCTACCGCAGTCCCGCCATGCACACAGCGGGGTTGACGTTATGGGTCGTTTGGTTGAGAATGACTGTTACAGACTAAGACATAAAAAGCACAAATGTAGATTATAGAAAGGGAATTTTTTCTACTTAATTTTCCTCAGCCCAAGGGGTGAAAATGCTGGGAGTCCTGTAATGAGACACCGCAATTTTTTTTTTTTCTTTTGCTCCGGCCAGAGCATGGTGGCGTTGTTTCAGCCTGCCTGGTGGCAATACGGCCCGTGTCATATGTGTCACATTTGACTTCCTTTACATCTGCTTTCAACCATTGTGCACATTTGACACATGCCATTTCCGTCGCAGATCGTGCAGGTCCCAAGGCAAGCCAAGCGCCCCAGTGCTTGGATCAACCCCGCACACCTGCAAACGATGCAGACACAAAAAGGCGTGCGGACATCGTGTGTGGTAAGGGCAGAGAGAAAGACAGATGGCGGATTGGCCCTGACAGGTGTTACACATCACTCAGACAGAGGCAGGACGATCAACCACGCCACATCTTCACCTGCCACAGGAGATGCTCAGCACAGCGAGCGCCCAGTAGCAAAAGGTAGGGTCATGATGCTCTGTCTGGGTATGTCGTCTTCATCACCCTGCTCGTGAAAAATGGGGCACAGTGTGGAAAAGTGGCAACCCTCGCCTCCCCAACCTGAGATAGCGGGAGGAAGGAGTGGTGTGGGGGTGGGGGTTGTGGGGTGGCTGAGGGGGGGGGGTGGTGGGGTGCCGGGCGTCCCCCTAGTTGGACGCTGGTTGGGATAGACTGTCCAATGCACAGTGACCCCCACAGATCCTTCCGAGAAAGGAGGAGCATGAGATAAGATAGCGAGGAAATACAGGCAGGACTGAAAACTGAACACTGTGCTCCACTTCTCGATGACATCCCGTGACTTCGTGCAAGTCTATCTGCGTGTGTGTGTGTGTGTGTGTGTGCGTGCGTGTGTGTGTGTGTGTGTGCGTGCGTGCGTGCGTGCGTGCGTGCGTGTGTGTGTGTGTGCGTGCGTGCGTGCGTGTGTGTGAGTGTGTGTGTGCGTGTTCGTGTGAGCTGTCTGTGTGTGTGTGTGTGTGTTGTGTATGTGTCTGTGTTTGTATGTGCGTGTGTGTACGCTGTGCGGGGTTGGTGTGTACAGCGTAGTGCATGCATTTGAGGCAAATTATAAGTAGTATTCGTGTCGTACAATTGTGTGTTTGTGCCAGTGCATTGGAATTGTGTGTGTGCATGTATAAATGTTTTCAAAGGAGCATTGCTCTCTTCTCCTCTCCCTTCCCTTCCTTACCATGTCGTGTCATCGTTCTCTAAAAACACGGCGCGCTGACTTGGCACTTGAAGGGTCATGTCGTTCGCAGATGTCTCCAACCGCCCACATTTTTCACCCTACTCCACCCCCGCACCGCACTCACCCCCACCCGTGCACCACCCCCTCATCATCCCCCCCTACCCCGCCTCCATCCCCCACCCCTACCTCCCCATCCACCCATACTCCTCTACCACCCCACTTCTCACCTCCATCACCTCACCCCTCTTCCTCCCATCCCCAACCACCACTCCACCTCCTTCCCATCCCTACTCCATCTCCACAGCCCCACTCCCTCTCCCACCCTCTACCTCCCCCCCCCTACTCCACCTCCATCACCCACCCCTACTCCACCTCCATCCCCACCCTACTCCACTCCCATCCACCCATCCCCACCTCCACTCCACCTCCACCTCTCCACCTCCATCCCTCACCCTCACTCCATCCCCATCCCCACTCCACTCCATCCCACTCCTCCATCCACCCCCACTCTCACTCCATCCATCCCCACCCTCCTACCATCTCCCCACCCACTCCATCTCCCTCACCCACCCCATCCCCACTCCACGCTCCCTCCATCCACTCACCTCCATCCCACCTCCATCCCATCCACCACTCCATCTACACTCCATCCCCACCTCTACTCAACACCATCCCCACCCCTACTCCACCTCCATCCCCACCCCTACTCCACCTCCATCCCCATCCCTACTCCACCTCCATCCCCACACTACTCCACCTCCATCCCCACACCTACTATACCTCCATCCACACCCCTACTCCATCACCATTCCCACCCCTACTCCATCTCCCCACCCCCCACCCCTACTCCACCTCCATCCCAATACCTCCATCCCCACCCCTACTCCATCACAATCCCCACCCCTACTCCATCTCCACCCCCACTCCACCTCCATCCCAACACCTCCATCCCCACCCCTACTCCACCTCCATCCCCACCTCTACTCCATCTCCATCCCCACCTCTACTCCATCTCCATCCCCACCTCTACTCCATCACCATCCCCACCCCTACTCCATCTCCCACCCCCCACCCCCACTCCACCTCCATCCCCACCCCTACTCCATCACCATCCCCACCTCTACTCCATCACCATCCCCACCTCTACTCCAACACCATCCCCACCCATACTCAATCTCCCCACCCCCCACCTTCACTCCACCTCCATCCAAACACCTCCATCCCCACCCCTACTCCACCTCCATCCCCACCTCTACACCATCTCCACCCCCACTCCACCTCCATCCCAACACCTCCATCCCCACCCCTACTCCATCACCATCCCCACCCCTACTCCATCACCATCCCCACCTCTACTCCATCTCCACCCCCACCCCTACTCCATCTCCATCCCAACACCTCCATCCCAACACCTCCATCTCCACAACTACTCCACCTCCATCCCCACCCTTACTCCACCTCCATCCCCACCCCTACTCCATCTCCATCCCACCCCTACTCCGTCACCATCCCCACCCCTCCTCCATCTCCACACCTACTCCACATCCATCCCAAACCCTCCATCCCCACCCCTACTCCATCACCATCCCCACCCCTACTCCACCTCTATCCCCACCCCTACTCCATCACCATCCCCACCCCTACTCCATCACCATCCCCACCCCTACTCCACCTCTATCCCCACCCCTCCTCCACCTCCATCCCCACCCCTACTCCTTCGCCATCAACACCCCTACTCCACCTCCATCCCCACCCCTCCTCCACCTCCATCCCCACCCCTACTCCACCTCCATCCCCACCCCTACTCCACCTCCATCCCCACACCTACTCCACCACCATCCCCACACCTACTCCACCTCCATCCCCACACCTCCTCCACCTCCATCCCCACACCTACTCCACCACCATCCCCACACCTACTCCACCTCCATTCCCACCCCTCCTCCACCTCCATCCCCACACCTACTCCATCTCCATCCCCACCCCTCCTCCACCCCCATCCCCACCCCTACTCCACCTCCATCCCCATCCCTACTCCATCTCCATCCCCACCCCTACTCCACCTCTATCCCCACCCCTACTCCACCTCCATCCCCACCCCTACTCCACCTCCATCCCCACCCCTACTCCATCACCATCCCCACTCCTACTCCACTTCCATCTCCACCCCTCCTCCACCTCCATCCCCACCCCTACTCCATCACCATCCCCACCCCTACTCCACCTCCATCCCCACCCCTCCTCCACCTCCATCCCCACCCCTACTCCATCTCCATCCCCACCCCTCCTCCACCTCCATATCCACCCCTACTCCATCTCCATACCCACCCCTACTCCATCACCACCCCCACTCCACATCCATCCCAACACCTCCATCCCCACCCCTACTCCATCTCCATCCCCACCCCTACTCCACCTCCATCCCTACCTCTACTCCACCTCCATCCCCACCCTTACTCCACCTCCATCCCCACCCCTACTCCATCACCATCCCCACCCCTCCTCCGCCTCTATCCCCACCCCTACTCCATCACCATCCCCACCCCTACACCACCTCCATCCCCACCCCTCCTCCACCTCCATCCCCACCCCAACTCAACCTCCATCCCCACCCCTCCTCCACCTAAATTCCCACCCCTACTCCATCTCCATCCCGAACCCTACTCCATCACCACCCCCACTCCACATCCATCCCAACACCTCCATCCCCACCCCTACTCCATCACCATCCCCACCCCTACTCCATCGCCACCCCCATCCCTACTGCACCTCCATTCCAACCCCTACTCCACCCCCATTCCCATCTTTACTGCACCTCCATTCCCACCCCTACTCCACCTCCATTCCCACCCCTACTCCACCTCCATTCCCATCCCTACTCCACCTCCATTCCCACTCCTACTCCACCTCCATTCCCACCCCTACTCCACCGCCATCCCAACACCTCTATTCCATCCCTACTCCACCTCCATTCCCACCCCTACTCCACTCCCACCCCTACTCCACCTCCATCCCAACACCTCCACTCCATCCCTACTCCACCTCCATCCCAACACCTTCATTCCATCCCTACTCCACCTCCATCCCCATCCCTACTCCACCTCCATCCCTACTCCACCTCCATTCCCATCCTTACTCCACCTCCATCCCTACTCCACCTCCATCCCTACTCCACCTCCATCCTTACTCCACCTCCATCCCTACTGCACCTAATCCCCACCTCTACTCCACTTCCCTCCCCACCCTTACTTCATTTCCACCCCCACCCCAGTTCCCACCCCTACTCCACCTCCATTCCCATCCCTACTCCACCTCCATTCCCACCCCTACTCTACCTTCATTCCCATCCCTACTCAACCTCCATCCCCACCCCTACTCCATCTCCATCCCAACACCTCCATTCCCACCCCTACTCCACCTCCATCCCCATCCCTACTCCACCTCCATCCCCACCCCTACTCCACCTCCATCCCAACACCTCCATTCCCACCCCTACTCCACCTCCATTCCCACCCCTACTCTACCTCCATCCCAACACCTCCATTCCATCCCTACTCCACCTCCATTCCCACCCCTACTCCACCTCCATCCCAACACCTCCATTCCATCCCTACTCCACCTCCATCCCCATCCCTACTCCACCTCCATTCCATCCCTATTCCACCTCCATCCCCATCCCTACTGCACCTCAATCCCCACACCTACTCCACCTCCATTCCCATCCCTACTCCGCCTCCATTCCCACCCCTACTCCACATCCCTCCCCACCCTTACTCAATTTCCATCCCCACCCCAGTTCCCACCCTTACTCCACCTCCATTCCCATTCCATCTCCGTCCCCACTTCACCTCTATCCCCACCCCTACTCCACCTCCATCCCTACTCCACCTCCATCCCACCTCTATCCCCATCCCTACTCAATCCCCACCCCTACTCCACCCCCAATTCATGGCTCAAACTCCATTTGTCAAGAGTGGGCCATTTGAGTTATGATAGGCACGACCCCAGCACTATGGCAAGGCAATCCAGTGCAATCCAAACAGCTTTTCTAGTCTTTTTCACAGTGATCACTGAAATCATTCCCGATGCTCTGTCAGTCAGTTCTTGCAACAAATCCAGTCTGCTTTATCATCCCATGTTTGATGCTGACTCCTGTATAACAATGGCGATCCCTTAAAAATAATGCACAAAATACCTTTGGGGTGTTTTGAATTTCATATCCATAGTCTCGGCAATACCCCGCAGGCCTCAATGTTCACTGAGCACTGCTCTACTCTGATCAGCCTTTCCCTCTCTCCTAAACTCAGCCTCTCTCTCTCCTAATCTCAGCCTGTCCCTCCCTCTCTCCCCATCTCTCTCAGCCTGTCCCTCCCTCTCTCCCCATCTCAGCCTGTCCCTCTCTCCCCATCTCAGCCTGTCCCTCCCTCTCTCCCCATCTCAGCCTGTCCCTCCCTCTCTCCCCATCTCTCTCAGCCTGTCTCTCTCTCCTTATCTCAGCCTGTCCCTCCCTGTCTCCCCATCTCAGCCTGTCCCTCCCTCTCCCCATCTCAGCCTGTCGCTCCCTGTCTCCCCATCTCAGCCTGTCCCTCCCTCTCCCATCTCAGCCTGTCCCTCCCTCTCTCCCCATCTCAGCTTGTCCCTCTCTCTCTCTCTCCCCATCTCAGCCTATCTCTCCCTCTCTCCCAATCTCAGCCTGTCCCTCCCTCTCTCCCCATCTCAGCCTGTCCCTCTCCTCACCCTGTCTCTCCTCAGCCTGTCCTCCCTCACCCTGTCTCTCCTCAGCCTGTCTCTCCCTCACCCTGTCTCTCCTCAGCCCTGTCTCTCCCTCAGCCTGTCCCTCCCTCTCTCGCCATCTCAGCCTGTCCCTCCCTCTCTCCCTCTCAGCCCTGTCCTCTCCTCTCCCTGTCTCAGCCTCAGCCCTGTCTCTCCCTCAGCCTGTCCCTCCCTCTCTCCCCTCAGCCTGTCCTCTCTCCCTCAGCCTGTCTCTTCCCTCTCTCAGCCTGTCCCTCCCTCTCTCCCCATCTCAGCCTGTCCCTCTCTCTCTCCCCACCTCTCAGCCTGTCCCTCCCTCTCTCCCCATCTCAGCCTGTCCCTCCCTCATCCCCTCTCAGCCTGTCCCTCGCCTCTCTCCCTCAGCCTGTCCTCTCTCTCTCCCCTCAGCCTGTCCCTCCCTCTCTCCCCATCTCAGCCTGTCCTCTCCTCTCCCCTCTCAGCCTGTCCTCCTCTCTCCCCTCAGCCCTGTCTCTCCCTCAGCCCTGTCTCTCCCTCAGCCCTGTCTCTCCCTCAGCCCTGTCTCTCCCTCAGCCCTGTCTCCCTCAGCCCTGTCTCTCCCTCAGCCCTGTCTCTCCCTCAGCCCTGTCTCTCCCTCAGCCCTGTCTCTCCCTCAGCCCTGTCTCTCCCTCCCCTCTCAGCCTGTCCCTCCCTCTCTCCCTGTTTCAGCCTGTCCCTCCCCCTGTCTCCCTCAGCCCTGTCTCTCCCTCAGCCCTGTCTCTCTCAGCCCTGTCTCCCTCAGCCCTGTCTCTCCCTCAGCCCTGTCTCCCTCAGCCCTGTCTCTCCCTCAGCCCTGTCTCTCCCTCAGCCTGTCTCCCTCAGCCCTGTCTCTCCCTCAGCCTTGTCTCTCCCTCAGCCCTGTCTCTCCCTCAGCCCTGTCTCTCCCTCAGCCCTGTCTCCCTCTCCCCTCAGCCTGTCCCTCAGCCTGTCTCTCCCTCAGCCTGTCTCTCCCTCTCCCCTCTCAGCCTGTCCCTCAGCCCTGTCTCTCCCTCAGCCTGTCTCCCTCAGCCTGTCTCTCCCTCAGCCTGTCCCTCCCTCTCTCCCTCAGCCCTGTCTCTCCCTCAGCCTGTCTCCCTCAGCCCTGTCTCTCCCTCAGCCCTGTCTCTCCCTCTCTCCCTCAGCCTGTCCCTCAGCCCTGTCTCTCCCTCAGCCTGTCTCCTCCCTGTCTCTCCCTCAGCCCTGTCTCTCCCTCAGCCCTGTCTCTCCCTCAGCCCTGTCTCTCCTCAGCCCTGTCTCTCCTCAGCCCTGTCTCTCCCTCAGCCCTGTCTCTCCCTCAGCCCTGTCTCTCCCTCAGCCCTGTCTCTCCTCAGCCCTGTCTCTCCCTCAGCCCTGTCTCTCCCTCAGCCCTCCCTCAGCCTGTCTCTCCCTCAGCCCTGTCTCTCCCTCAGCCCTGTCTCTCCCTCAGCCCTGTCTCTCCCTCAGCCCTGTCTCTCCCTCAGCCCTGTCTCTCCCTCAGCCCTGTCTCTCCCTCAGCCCTGTCTCTCCCTCAGCCCTGTCTCTCCCTCAGCCCTGTCTCTCTCTCTCAGCCCTGTCTCTCCCTCAGCCCTGTCTCTCCCTCAGCCCTGTCTCTCCCTCAGCCCTGTCTCTCCTCAGCCCTGTCTCTCCCTCAGCCCCGTCTCTCCCTCAGCCCTGTCTCTCCTCAGCCCTGTCTCTCCCCTGTCTCCCTCAGCCTGTCCCTCTCCTCTCCCTCAGCCCTGTCTCTCCCTCAGCCCTGTCTCTCCTCAGCCCTGTCTCTCTCTCTCAGCCTGTCCCTCCCTCGTCTCTCCTCTCAGCCTGTCCCTCTCCCTCTCCCTCTCAGCCTGTCCTCTCTCTCAGCCCTGTCTCCCTCAGCCCTGTCTCTCTCAGCCCTGTCTCTCCCTCAGCCCTGTCTCTCTCAGCCCTGTCTCTCCCTCAGCCCTGTCTCCCTCAGCCCTGTCTCTCCCTCAGCCCTGTCTCTCCCTCTCTCCCTATCTCAGCCTGTCCCTCTCTCTCTCCCTCAGCCCTGTCTCCCTCAGCCCTGTCTCTCCCTCAGCCCTGTCTCTCTCAGCCCTGTCTCCCTCAGCCCTGTCTCTCTCAGCCCTGTCTCTCCCTCAGCCCTGTCTCTCTCAGCCCTGTCTCCCTCAGCCCTGTCTCTCCCTCAGCCCTGTCTCTCCTCAGCCCTGTCTCTCCCTCAGCCCTGTCTCTCCTTCAGCCCTGTCTCTCCCTCAGCCCTGTCTCTCCCTCAGCCCTGTCTCTCCCTCAGCCCTGTCTCTCCCTCATCCCTGTCTCTCTCTCAGCCTTGTCTCCCTCAGCCTGTCTCTCCCTCAGCCCTGTCTCTCCCTCAGCCCTGTCTCCCTCAGCCCTGTCTCTCCCTCAGCCCTGTCTCTCCCTCAGCCCTGTCTCTCCCTCAGCCCTGTCTCTCCCTCAGCCCTGTCTCTCCCTCTCTCTCTCAGCCTTGTCTCCCTCAGCCCTGTCTCTCTCTCAGCCCTGTCTCTCCCTCTCTCCCTCAGCCTGTCCCTCAGCCTCTCTCCCTCAGCCTGTCTCCTCCCTCTCTCCCTCAGCCTGTCCTCTCTCCTCACCCATCTCTCTCAGCCTGTCCTCTCTCCCTCAGCCTGTCCCTCCCTCAGCCCTCTCTCTCAGCCTGTCCCTCCCTCTCTCCCCTCAGCCTGTCTCTCTCCTCAGCCCTGTCTCTCCTCAGCCTGTCCTCTCTCTCTCCTCTCAGCCTGTCCCTCCCTCTCTCCCCATCTCAGCCTGTCCCTCCCTCTCTCCCCATCTCAGCCTGTCCCTCCCTCTCTCCCCATCTCAGCCTGTCCCTCCCTCTCTCCCCATCTCAGCCTGTCCCTCCCTCTCTTCCCATCTCAGCCTGTCCAAGCATGCTCACAAATGGGACAAAATAAAGTAAACAAGGCAGGTTTTAACAAATATTTTATTTTGAATATTACATCCACCATTAGCTACACTTCTGGCATCTGTTAACAACAAGCACTGTGCGGTGACACTGGCATCTGCCAGAAATTCTTTGGTGTCCTTTTTTCCCTAAATCTTTAACTAATACATGGGTGGTCTATAATGTTTTAATTGTAAGGAGGAACTTGCTCACCCATGTCTTTCATCCCATAATGACCTTCTGATTACTATCTTGAAACACAACTTCTAACATATTGATCTATGAGACATGCATCCACGATGAAACTTTCCTACACCTTATGTCATAGCTTCAAAGGCTCAATATTTACACACTTATTTAGTAACTTATTCTTTAAGCAACTATAGATTTTTTAGTATTTTTTACTAATAAACCCCCTGCAAATTTCATGAATATACATGTACATGTTCCACTGATTGTATCATGGTAGGGAAAAAAATCTTCCTCTTCAGCATGCTTTCATAGCCAACTGGCAGTCCTGGTGTTAGAGAATCAGTGGTGCCATAATTAAAGTATACATGTGTGTGTACACACAAACACACACACAAACAGAAGGATGCAGGACCAATGCACACGCACAAGCATATGCTCTCCCCCCACCCACCCCACCCCACCCACCCACCCTCTCCCTCTCTCTATCCACACCATTAAAACTGCATATCATAACATGTACATCTTTAAAGCTGCAAATCATAAATGTACATCTTTAAAACTGCATATCATTAACCTGTACATTGCCCAACTGTACACCATTAAACGGTACATAACTCCTGTGGGAATCACAAAGGGTCAGCGCCTAATCCCTCCGCCAGTCAGCCTGGTTTTTGTCTGAGAGTCCCACGCAGACAGGCTGGTCCAAGGGAAGGGGTTCCACTGGCAGTAGAGGGAATGTGGCACACACCCCACTCAGATCTTCCCCTGCTATGGGCATCTATATTATATATATATATATATATATATGTCTCTCTCTCCATATAAAGTATGTAAAGGTAGTGCTTAAGGTAACATGACCAAAAAAGATAAGATCAGTAGATCAGCCTGAACTTTCTCATTCTTTTATGGTTTTCCTTTCAGGAGAGGCCAGATTAAACATAATTCAAACTTTCTTTCACTGAAAAAGCTTTATTTAACTTAAGTAGAGGATTCCCCGAATGTTCTTAGGCCAGGAAAGATGGGAAAGAGCGCAGTTTAAATTAGTTTGCAGTCAATTTATCTTTCTTTTTTATTTTTTGTTGATTGAAGAAAAAGTTTAGGCTCAGCAGGAAAAAAAATGGGTCCGTGGAGTTACCGTTACAACTTTTTGTTGATGTTGCTGCCTAAACAATAGCACTAGTTTTCCTCATGCTGTACATGAAATGCTTATGTAAGCACAGAGGTTTCCTGTGCTGTGGGTGCAAAATATGATGCGCACTGTCAGATTTCTCCATGCCATAGATGAAGAAGATTCCATCATCAGACAGGATTTTCCTATGCTCTGAATGCAAAAATGAAAATGCACACACAGTCAGATTTCTCCATGCCTTAGATGTAAAAATATCACTCAGGATTTTCATATGCTTTGAGTACCCCAAAAAACCCAACCATGCACACTGTCCGATTTCTCCATGCCATAGATGAAACATATCACAAAAAACTCAGGGTTTTCCTATGCTGTGGGTGGAAGGCTGAGTAAGGACTCCTGCTTTTCCCCCCAAGCTGTAGATGGAGAAAGATACAAGTCTGGCAGTGGGAATCCCTCCTACGGGGAGACAGCAAACATTCTTGCATGGACTGCTGCTGTCCATCAACATCTGAGTGCACGCCACGGCTGTGAGCCACCAGTCTCCTGTGCAGACTCGGCCCTCTCACCAAGAGTTGTACTTCACGGCAAAAGGCTGCAAAGGGCAGCGCAGTGCCCTTCAACCCAGCAGACTGCAAACCCCAGCAGACTGCAAACCCCAGCAGACTGCAAACCCCAGCAGCCTGCAAACCCCAGCAGCCTGCAAACCCCAGCAGACTGCAAACGCCAGCAGACTGCAGAACCCAGCAGACTGCAGAACCCAGCAGACTGCAGAACCCAGCAGACTACAAACCCCAGCAGACTGCAAACCCCAGCATACTGCAAACCCCAGCAGACTGCAGAACAAAGCAGACTGCAAACCCCAGCAGACTGCAGAACCCAGCAGACTGCAGAACAAAGCAGACTGCAGAACCCAGCAGACTGCAGAACAAAGCAGACTGCAGAACCCAGCAGACTGCAGAACAAAGCAGACTGCAGAACCCAGCAGACTGCAGAACAAAGCAGACTGCAGAACCCAGCAGACTGCAGAACCCAGCAGACTGCAGAACAAAGCAGACTGCAGAACCCAGCAGACTGCAAACCCCAGCAGACTGCAGAACAAAGCAGACTGCAGAACCCAGCAGACTGCAGAACAAAGCAGACTGCAAACCCCAGCAGACTGCAGAACAAAGCAGACTGCAGAACCCAGCAGACTGCAGAACAAAGGAGACTGCAAACCCTAGCAGACTGCAGAACAAAGCAGACTGCAAACCCCAGCAGACTGCAAACCCCAGCAGACTACAAACCCCAGCAGGCTGCAAACTCCAGCAGACTGCAAACCCCAGCAGTGCAAACCCCAGCAGACTGCAAACCCCAGCAGACTGCAGAACAAAGCAGACTACAAAACAAAGCAGGCTGAAGTTATCTTACAAAGCACTGACAGCTTGAAACATTCCCACAGATAACAGCCTCAAAGTGACATGGCGGCTTCCTGTGACACCATCTAGACAGGCACACGAGAAACCGCCAGATTCCTGCACACGAGAAACCGCCAGATTCCTGCACACGAGAAACCGCCAGATTCCTGCAGATGAGAAACCGCCAGATTCCTGCACACGAGAAACCGCCAGATTCCCGCACACGAGAAACCGCCAGATTCCTGCAGACGAAACATAAACATGATCGCAAGGATGGATTGGCAGCATTGGGAACCTGGTTTCCTGCATTGAGAACCTGGTTTCCTGCATTGAGAACCTGGTTTCATGCACTGGGAACCTGGTTTCATGCATTGGGAACCTGGTTTCCTGCATTGAGAACCTGGTTTCCTGCATTGAGAACCTGGTTTCATGCACTGGGAACCTGGTTTCATGCATTGGGAACCTGGTTTCCTGCATTGAGAACCTGGTTTCATGCATTGGGAACCTGGTTTCATGCATTGGGAACCTGGTTTCCTGCATTGAGAACCTGGTTTCATGCATTGGGAACCTGGTTTCATGCATTGGGAACCTGGTTTCATGCATTGGGAACCTGGTTTCATGCATTGGGAACCTGGTTTCATGCATTGGGAACCTGGTTTCCTGCATTGAGAACCTGGTTTCCTGCATTGAGAACCTGGTTTCATGCATTGGGAAACCTGGTTTCATGCACTGGGAACCTGGTTTCCTGCATTGGGAACCTGGTTTCATGCATTGGGAAACCTGGTTTCATGAAGGATCAATGTTATGGGGCGTGGCTCTTCTCAGTTGATGTAACTCCGCACTACAGTCTGGATAAACAGCACACCAGGGTGGAAAATGGTACCCAGCAACAGCTGTTACCAGACATCACCATAGCTACAGGTCACTGATTCCTGTTGTTACAGACATCACCATAGCTACAGGTCACTGATTTTTGTTTATACAGATATCACCATAGCTACAGGTCACTGATTTTTCCTGTTGTTACAGACATCACCATAGCTACAGGTCACTGATTCCTGTTGTTACAGACATCACCATAGCAACAGATCAACATCCTTGTTGCCACAGACATAGTGGTAACAGATGACTGCTGCCTACATCAATGCAGCAGGCATCAAGACAACAGCAAGGGCTGCCCATTCTTGTTGCTGCATCCATCACCATGAAGGCACCCCAGTGCCTCTGTCCGTATCCTCCATTGGGGCTCTGGGAGGAGGGGGTGGAGAGGGAGAGGGCAGGGGTGTGGGGAGCAACTGACTGGTGGGAGGGAGGGTGGAAAGGGGTGGGGAGATGGGGAGGGGGGTGGGATGTGAGAGAGGCTGTGCTGGAAGAGGGAGCAGAGAGGATGCTGGGTGTGGGGTGAGACGCAGGGAGACTGTGGGGACTGGAGTAGCTGTCCACAGCACTGCCCGCTAGGGGGGGGAAGGCCAGGGGGGTGGGGAGCTGTGGGGACTGGAGTAGCTGTCCACAGCACTGCCCGCTAGGGGGGGGAAGGCCAGGGGGGTGGGGAGCTGTGGGGACTGGAGTAGCTGTCCACAGCACTGCCCGCTAGGGGGGGAAGGCCAGGGGGGTGGGGAGCTGTGGGGACTGGAGTAGCTGTCCACAGCACTGCCCGCTAGGGGGGGGGGAAGGCCAGGGGGGTGGGGAGCTGTGGGGACTGGAGTAGCTGTCCACAGCACTGCCCGCTAGGGGGGGGAAGGCCAGGGGGGTGGGGAGCTGTGGGGACTGGAGTAGCTGTCCACAGCACTGCCCGCTAGGGGGGGGGGGGGGAGGCCAGGGGGGTGGGGAGCTGTGGGGACTGGAGTAGCTGTCCACGGCACTGCCCGCTAGGGGGGGGGGGGGGGAAGGCCAGGGGGGTGGGGAGCTGTGGGGACTGGAGTAGCTGTCCACAGCACTGCCCGCTAGGGGGGGAAGGCCAGGGGGGTGGCGAAGGGACCTGTTTGGGGGCTGCTGTGGACACTGGCGCTGGGCAGGGGCAGGGGGGTGGGGAACTGCGTGGAGTGGAGACCTGGCTGAGGCTGAGAGGGGTGGAGGGTGGAAGGCTGGGTGCGTGGCAGAGAGGCGGTGGAGGCAGGGAAGGAGGAAGAGGGGAGGGAGGTGATGGAGGTGGGGGGTGGCAGGTTATGGAGAGGGGTGCAGATAGGGGGCTGACACAGGGAGGAAGATGGTGGGGACTGCAGGGTGGCCAGCGCTGACTTGGACCCAGACACAGCAACATTTTCCACTCTGTCTTCCTGCTCTGCTGAGCGGCCAAGACTGGACAGTGCATGAGAGACAGCGGCCTCCATACCCAGTTGCAGGGTTGCACGGTCCATGGCAGCAAGAGACTGAGTCAACGACAGCTCTGCAGGTCTGTCGCTGTCTGGGTTGGAGACGGTGCATGCGCCAGAAAAAGCCGCAGTGACAGGCGCGGGGACTTGGGCCACCGAAGGTCGAGCATCCCTCTTCTGCCACTTGCTCTCCTCGTGGCGGTGGTGGTGGCGCATGTGCTGCCACATGTGGGTGGAGCGGATGAAGCCTGCGCCACACAGGTGGCAGATGAATCCTTTCACGCCTTTGTGGATGAGCTCGTGGCGGGCGAGCTCGTTCCTGGACTTGAAGCTCTTCTTGCAGACGTTGCAGGAGAAGGGGCGGCTGTCGCTGTGGATGATGAGGTGCTTCTTCAGGATGGTGTAGCGGGAGAATCCCTTCCCACAGATGTCGCACTTGTGACGACGCTCTCCCGAGTGGCTCAGCAGGTGGAAGTGCAGCCCGGAGCTCAGGTGGAACCGCCGCCCGCAGTGCTTGCACTCGTAGGGCAGCTCCCCCGTGTGCAGCCGCTCGTGCTTCTTCAAGTAGGCGCGCTTGGCGAAGGCGCGGCCGCAGTAAGAGCAGGTGCAGGCTTCGCGCCCTGTGTGGCACAGCTGATGGTCGGCCAGCACCGCTTTCGTCTTGAACGTCTTTCCACAAAACTCGCACTCAAACTGCCGCCCCTCCGCGTGCGTGAGCAGGTGTCGGTCCAGGTAGCGCGGCTTGCTGAACATCTTCCCACACAAGTGGCAAGAAGTGGCCTCTAGCTGTGCAAGGCCCCCCTGCTCCCCTTCCCTCTCCTCCCCACCCCCCTCCACCAGCCCTGCCCTGCGTGCATAGCGGTCTGCCTCCATCAGGTGCCTGGCTCGGTGTTTGAGCATGTTGCGTGGGTATCCAAACCCCTTCCCACACAGGTCACAGCGCAGTGGCTTTTCCCCGCCCGACTCTGAATTCTGCCTGGGGCCCCCTGTGTGCACGGCACCAGAATCTCCATTGTCACTACCTCCTTCCATGGCGACCCCCAGCGTCTCGTCTTCCAAGTCTGAGTTGGCGCTGCGGGCACCAGTAGACCTTGGCGCTCCACCACTGGAGGACTGCCTTGCAGCCACGTGACCCGAGTCTTGTGCCTTACCTGCCTCCAGGTCAGAGCCACTTTCACCGCCAGCCATTTTGTCTTCACCATACACCATCTTGTCTTCACCGCCAGCCAGCACCAGCCTGTCCTGCCGAGCTAAGCTGTCCCCATGTCCCGCATGCTTCTTCCTGTGGTTCAGCAGACCGCGCTTGTACACGAAGGTCTTGCCACACACCTCACACACAAGGTGCTTCGCCGTCCCTGCCTTTTTCGACCGGCTTCCCTCACCGTCACCCGTCCTGGTGTTCTCCCGAGGCAAACTCATCCTGCCTTTGTCTTTGATTTCAGCCTCAGCACTGCGGTCTCCTCCTCTGTCTGCTCCATGAGTCTCCCCATCACTGGCTCCTTCCTCAGTGTCTGCACACGGCTGGGAGGGAGTTCTCCTGACCCTGACGCGGTGACTGATCCGCGGGGGCAAGGGCCTGGACCCAGCGGCGGAGGTGCTGGCGGCTGGAGGCGAGGTCTGGCATGGCTGCTCCAAGTGTCTCAGCAAGAAGCTCCGGTGCTGAAAAACTCTGCCACAGTCTGGGCAGGGGTAGTGCACCCCTCTGGCATCACTCCCACTATCACAGACAGCAGCGGTCTGCTTCTGTCTACAGCCTCCAGACCCCATCCTGATCAATGTCTCCCTCTGCAAACAGAAATGCACACAGTCAGCCATCAGGAATTGTCTTGGTTTCAAACCTTCCAGATGCAGAAATGCACACAGTCAGCCATCATGAATTGTCTTGGTTTCAAACCTTCCAGATGCAGAAATGCACACAGTCAGCCATCATGAATTGTCTTGGTTTCAAACCTTCCAGATGCAGAAATGCACACAGTCAGCCATCAGGAATTGTCTTGGTTTCAAACCTTCCAGATGCAGAAATGCATGCAGCAAATTAGGGGTGGTATAAGGAAAGTGTGTGTGTGTTGTGTGTGTGTTGTGTGTGTGTTGTGTGTGTGTGCTGTGTGTGTGTGTTGTGTGTGTGTGCTGTGTGTGTGTGTGTTGTGTGTCTCTTGTGTGTGCTGTGTGTGTGTGTCTCTTGTGTGTGCTGTGTGTGTGTGTGTCTCTTGTGTGTGTTGTGTGTGTGTGTGTGTGTCTTTTGTGTGTGTTTGTGTGTGCATGAGTGTTTTTTGTGCATCTTTTGTGTGCGTGTGTTATGTATGTGTGTTTGAGTGTGTCTTTATGTGTGCATGTTTATACATGTATATGTGTTTACATGCATGTGTGAGTGCATGTCCTTGCTTACATGCATGTGTGTATGTGTATGTGCAGGCATGTGTATTCATGCATGTATGTTATAATAATCATTTTCACACATTTTGAGTAAAGCCTGATAGGGAAATTCCACCCGTGTCCCCATTGAAGGAGGGGCACTGTGGGTGAAGCATCCTGCCCAAGAATGCTGCACAAGGATCTCTGCAGCTCTGCTCTGCACCTGTGGAGCCCATCACCCTAACCGCTGTTTATGTTTGCCCCCCCCCAAAAAAAAAAAAAAACTAAAAAAAAAAAAAAATAAATAAATAATAATAATAATAATAAAGAAGAAAAAAAAGAGAGTAAGTTCTGGTTACCATAACATGATAAAAATAAAATGACAAAAATAAAATTGGGTCAGTAGGTCAGCCTAAACTTTTTTTCTGTTTTCTTTGGTTTTTGGAGAGGCGAGATTGAACATGAATTAATCTTCCTTTCACTGAAATTTTTTTTTAAAACTTAGTGGATTCCCTGACTGCTAATACTATTAATAATAGGGCAGGGAAGATGGGACAGAAGCAGTTCATTGTTTACAATTTCTTTCTTTCTTTTTTAGACTCGGCAGAAAAAAATAGGGTTGATCAATTACTGTAACCACTTTTTGTTGTTGTTGACATAGAAAGAATGATACTTGCATGTTATGAATGGACATGTGTCAATGTACATGCATGTGTGCATGTCTAAACATGCATGTACAGTATGTATATTAATGTATGTGAGTAGCAACACTGTAGCTGACAAGTTAAAAGTAAATGGAAAACAGAGGTGCAAAATGTTACTTGCATTCCAAGCATACCAAATGAATACAAAATAAACACAAAATAGGAATGCATACATGTTACATTGTGTACATATGGGAGGAGGAGGAGGAGGAGGGAGGGGAGAGAGAGAGAAAGAAAATGTGATGAAGGTGAAGAAGATACACCCACACACACTCTCTCTCTCTCTCTCTCACACACACACACACACACACACACACACACACACACACACACACACACACACACACACACAGGGTTGATAGGCCTGAACTTTTAAGAGGAGGCCAGATTAAGATTACACACATTTATACATGTCTAAGCATAAACAAGTTTGTCATGTATACAGTAGATTTATCTGAACACAAATAAAAATTTCTCTTTGCTTTTTCACTTCAATAATGGATTCCCTGATTCCTCACAGGGTAAGGAAGATGGGACAGCACTCAGTTAGTGGTTTACCTCTGATTTCTTTTTTTCTTTTTCTTCTTTTTGCACAATCTCATGAAATGTTTAGGGTCGGCAGAAAAAAAAACAACAGGCCTGTTGGGTTACTCTAACCACAAATACTTTTTTTTGGTTACTCAGATAAAGTTAAAAATGACTCACTGACTGCCCAGGGAAGGCCCACTACACAAGTGCCAGCAAGAATGACTCACTGACTGCCCAGGGAAGGCCCACTACACAAGTGCCAGCAAGAATGGCTCACTGACTGCCCAGGGAAGGCCCACTACACAGGTGCCAGCAAGAATGACTCACTGACTGCCCAGGGAAGGCCCACTACAAAGTGCCAGCAAGAATGACTCACTGACTGCCCAGGGAAGGCCCACTACACAGGTGCCAGCAAGAATGACTCACTGACTGCCCAGGGAAGGCCCACTACAAAGTGCCAGCAAGAATGACTCACTGACTGCCCAGGGAAGGCCCACTACACAGGTGCCAGCAACAATGACTCACTGACTGCCCAGGGAAGGCCCACTACACAGGTGCCAGCAAGAACGACTCACTGACTGCCCAGGGAAGGCCCACTACAAAGTGCCAGCAAGAATGACTCACTGACTGCCCAGGGAAGGCCCACTACACAGGTGCCAGCAAGAATGACTCACTGACTGCCCAGGGAAGGCCCACTACACAGGTGCCAGCAAGAATGACTCACTGACTGCCCAGGGAAGGCCCACTACACAGGCGCCAGCAAGAATGACTCACTGACTGCCCAGGGAAGGCCCACTACACAGGTGCCAGCAAGAATGACTCACTGCCCAGGGAAGGCCCACTACACAGGTGCCAGCAAGAATGACTCACTGACTGCCCAGGGAAGGCCCACTACACAGGTGCCAGCAAGAATGACTCACTGACTGCCCAGGGAAGGCCCACTACAGAGGTGCCAGCAAGAATGACTCACTGACTGCCCAGGGAAGGCCCACTACACAGGTGCCAGCAAGAATGACTCACTGACTGCCCAGGGAAGGCCCACTACACAGGCGCCAGCAAGAATGACTCACTGACTGCCCAGGGAAGGCCCACTACACAGGCGCCAGCAAGAATGACTCACTGACTGCCCAGGGAAGGCCCACTACACAGGTGCCAGCAAGAATGACTCACTGACTGCCCAGGGAAGGCCCACTACACAGGTGCCAGCAAGAATGACTCACTGACTGCCCAGGGAAGGCCCACTACACAGGTGCCAGCAAGAATGACTCACTGCCCAGGGAAGGCCCACTACACAGGTGCCAGCAAGAATGACTCACTGACTGCCCAGGGAAGGCCCACTACACAAGTGCCAGCAAGAATGACTCACTGACTGCCCAGGGAAGGCCCACTACACAGATGCCAGCAAGAATGACTGACTGCCCAGGGAAGGCCCACTACACAGGTGCCAGCAAGAATGACTCACTGACTGCCCAGGGAAGGCCCACTACACAAGTGCCAGCAAGAATGACTCACTGACTGCCCAGGGAAGGCCCACTACACAAGTGTACACAAGGCCCAGCACAACAGGCTCAGCAGTGTAGGGGGTCAAAGGCCAACACCTCCACTGCCAGGCTCACCTGACTGGGGTGTGGACCCCTCCCTAGAGCAGTGTCTCTATCCGTTTCCATGGAGACTTGGGGGTCAGGCAGGCTGTTTCCCTCCTCTGTCTTTAGGACTGCATCCTCTCCTGGAACCGGTGTCTGAGAGTTCAGCTGCTCCCGGACTGGCAGTTCACCTGTGTAAATACAATACAATACAATGCAATGCAATGCAATACAATGCAACACACCATAATACAATACAATGTAACACAATACAATACACCATAATGCAATACAATGCAATGCAATACAATGTAACAGAAAGCAATACAACACAATGCAATACAATGAAATAAATACAACACAATATGACACAATATAAGTAATAACATGATATGACAAATTTCAACACAACACAACACAACACAACACAACACAATACATCTGAATTACTGCAAATTGCAGAATTCAATTTGTCAGCCTTATGAAGACTGAGTTTAGAAACTGAGCCCCAAGGAAACATCATTTCACCCTGAAATGCCCATGAGATAACACATGGGTGAGTGAGCAAGAGAATGACTGTGTGCATGCATGGGTGAATATGAGTGAGTGAGTGAGTGAGTGAGTGAGTGAGTGAGTGAGTGAGTGAGTATGCATGCGCACGAGAGAGAGAGAGAGAGAGAGAGAGAGAGAGAGAGAGAGAGAGAGAGAGAGAGAGAGAGAGAGAGAGAGAGAGAGAGAGAGAGAGAGAGGGGAGGGGGGGGGGGGGGAGGAGAGGAGAGGAGAGACTCAGTCATAGAGAAGAGGAGATAGATGAGAGGAGAGAGTCAAGCAATCCTACCGTGAAGGTTAGATCCATCCTCCGCCTGTCTGCAAATGTCCAGGGCGAACTGCAGGGTCAGTTTTGGATGACGAAGCAGTCTCTCACGCGTGGCCGGGGATCGAACCCCCACTATCACGCGGTCACGGATCAGTCCGTCCCGAAGATGCTGGAAGTTGCAGCAAGAGGACAGCGTGGTAAGGATTGCCACGAACACGTCGATGGACTCCCCGGCCTCCTGGCAGCGGGTGTTGAACATGTAGCGTGCGCACACCTCCGATTCCTCCGACTGTAGGGGAGGCGTGGGAATGGAGGGTGGAGACGGCCTGCAGTCTGCGTCTCCTTCCAGTTCCATCTCTCGCTTGCACACCGCAGGTCCAGTCTCGCCACCATCGCTAACGATCGCACTGCTCAGCGAAGTTTGTACGTCGTCGTCTGCCATCGAGCAACCCTCAGTTTGCATTTACAACCATGCCTTGAATGCAAAACAGTTTCCCTGCAGAATGGGACTGGAGTAACTTCAGGGGAACGAAAGAAAAGCGCGAGACTAGACGCAGAAATATCTGGAGACAAAGTAATGTCAACCACACTTCCGGTGCAAGCAAGGGAGGTAACTCTGATTCCTTCCCCTACATCGGAGACTTCACGAGCACAAGCTGTTCCGTTTCGAGTAATTTGAAAACAGCAACAACGATTGAAACCACAACAATTATTTATTGTAAGAAAACACTAGACATTTCTGTACGAGGAGGTCTCGTTTGAAAATCAGCTGTAACTTTCTGGCGCAAAATGCTGGTGCGTAACAGGAAAGGCTGCGTGCTGTCGTGGGCCGTGTAGCGTGGAAAATAGTAACCCGTGGAAAACAGTACCCGGAAGTCATCGCAGAGTTATCTGCTCGACTCTCTCTTTATGCGATTTACCGCTCCTGCACCTGTTCTTCGCATGGAATATATCCCGACAAACGACGCATTAGTTGCTTTACGAGTTTTTGGTGCATTTGTGTCGTTTAACACATGATGTAGCGTTCAAAAAGTTTTTCCCCGTGAAAAGCCGTCTCCCCTGCTGGAAATAATATGGGAGTCACCTCCCTGTAGTCTATTTTTAGTCTGGTTTTATAAAACGCGACCATTGTCAGCACAACCGCGAAGCAGATTTGAACTGCGAGCTGCGAGATTTTGAAATTGTCTTGATTTGAATTTGTCTCTGATTCATTTATTTGCCGGGTGTGAGGGTGTTTCTTCTTGTCGAGCGACAAGCAGGTTTGAAGCTGAACTTGCTGGAGCTGTTTTTTTTAAGTGTCTGGATTTGAATTTCGAAGCAGATTTGAACTGCGAGCTGCGATATTTTGAAATTGTCTTGAATTGAATTTGTCTCTGAGGGTGTTTCTTCTCGTATTGATTTGAATTTCTCTCTGATTCAATCATTTTTCAGTAATCTTCCATTATGAAACGCCAACGCTCGGCAGATAAAAAAGTTGAACAAATTAGAGAACAAATTAAAACGTATTAATTTACTGACTGAAAAGTATGATTCCTCCCTTCCCGACGCTGCAAGAAGAAATGTGCGCAAACAAGCGAAGCACTATCGTCTGAAAGGTAAATCATACAATTATGTTTTCGTCTAAGAGTTAATACTCGTTCTTGATTCGCGCTGGTTATTTCAGAGAAGATTAATTTGCACAGTTGAATTGCGATTTTGATTGTTTAGCCACTTGGATACGATTGAATACTGTATGTCACTATGTGTGATGCTCTAGTTGCGAACATAAACAGTAATGACGCTAAGAAAGAGTTTTCTTTGCCACAGACATCGTTTGTGCACGTTTAACTTTAAGGCCCCAGTATCACCAGGACGAGGGTATATTTTGTCTTATTTTTGTTTTTTCTACACTAGTTAATTGGATTTTTCACATGAAATTTTGCCACAAGCGAAGCTTTAAAAATGCATATTCTACCTAGAAAAAATACCAAAAGTGCCACAATGTTCATTTTGGTGAGTAAAGAATTAAATCTAATTAAATATGCAAAATGTGCGTAGGTAAATCTGTCCACTCTTATAGCACACCTCAATCACTTCCTATTTGATTTATGGATCTCATTTTCTGTCAATATACAACTTGTAGGGTGCTTTATGGTATGTTCTAGAACTAACTTGATAGAATGGAAAATAAATGTATTGTCGTGTACCAAATATGACAATCTTTGGGGGGTTAAAAGTCATAATTTTGAATGTATCCAAAATGACTCTGAAAACAGTTACACAAAAGATCCTAGTAGTACTTACTATAGCCCATATCAACACAAATGCCTGTGCAAAATTTCACATCAATAGCTTTAAAAACAAGTGAGTTATGGTTGCAGAAGTAATTGGGCATGCCCGTTTTTCAGAAAGTTTCGATCTAAATAATCAAGCATGGCCAATTTCATGTGAAAAATCCAATTAGTGTAGAAAAAACAAATAAGACAAAATGTACCCCCGTCCTGGTGATACATGGGCCTGGATACATTTTGGCCGAGGGTGACCCTCTATGACAGGCTGTAGCTCCTAAACTACACATTCAATTGTAAAAAATCAAACTACACAGCAAAATTTAAATATTCTATTTCTAGTTGTTAAAAATGTTAAAAGATTTTTTATATTTAAAAAAGTGATTTTTTTCAAAATCTCCTGGTGATACTGGGGCCTTAAATGTATTCTGCACAAGGACTACTAAAGTAGTCCTTGATTCTGCATGAATAAAAATTAATTGTAAAAACAAAAAGTTAGACAAGTCGAAGCCCATGATGATGACACCCATGGAAGTAAGTTAGTAACCCATTCCACGTGACCTCACTCATAAAATGAAATGTACCTCTATCTTTGAAGTTGTTTATATTCTTCAGTGTAAGTGCTGTGCAACTCGTAGGAGCAGTGACTTGCTGTTAGTGCCCTGCATGTTTAGAAAGGTTTATATCTTATCTTAGTAAACTCTGTATGTTTTAAAAATAGAAGAAGCCAGATTGAACATTAACCACAATATCCTTAAAGTTTCACCTGTAGAGCAAAACATATTTTAACCTGTAAATAAAATTTGAATAGTGGATTTCCCAGTGTTGATTAGGCACGGAAGAAGGGACTACACAATTTGTATATTATCAGGGATTTCTTCTTGACTTTTAATTTGTTTTGCAATAATGCCAAAGAAAAGGTTTGGGTTTGCAGAAAATGTTAGAGTTGATCAGGTTACAGTGACAACACCTATTAATTTTTAAGCCTAATTGTGAATCTTGCAATTTTACAGGTGAAGAATTGTTTCTAATGAAGGGTGGCAAGGAGAGAAGAGTGGTGGAGTCCCTTGATGAAAGGAAGGAGCTGCTCCGATACTTCCATGCTAGAGATGAAGGGGGACATAGTGGCATTAATGCCACTCGTGAGAAGCTAGCGGCTTGCTTCTTTTGGGAGGGCATGGAAGATGATGTCAAAACCTTTGTGAGTTGTGTAATATAATAGTTTATCATATGAGGAGGTTAACAATTATAGATCATTACCTTGATTATCTTCCACTTGTAAATAAATGTTCACGGTTTTTAACAATCACAATATCTCACCTTCAGGCTGGCAGTTCTGGTGTGATTGCTTCCTTAAGTTTTCACTTTGCATAGTTCATTTTTTGTAAAGTAAGTGCAAGAGCAACATAGTTCAGAACAGAATGTGTGACAAACCAAAGGCAGGGTTTGTCAAATCCCTTTTCCCGTTCAAAAAACATGGCTGTACTGAATGGTAAATTATAGAAATGCTTGAAAAGCTGGTTGAATCTGCCACAAAAGAGAATTTTAAGCAAAGAAATAGTTACAAGTACACACAGAATGTGACAGAACCTTATCATTTTGTGGTTTCAGGTCTCAACGTGCACATGCCAGAGGGTGAAGCCTCTCAAGATGGAACAGCCTGAGCTCCACCACATAGTAGTGTCAAAGACCCTGGAGCTTGTGGGGATGGACTTAATTGGTACAGTTTGCCTTGATATCTCATACTACTGCTAATAAGTACCATGTTGTCAATTCTTGAAGTAAATAATACATTTGAACCCCAGCATTTATACCAAACGGGAAAGATGATAAAAGGTCTGTACATATCCTAACTATTGTAAAATGTGAACACTATGATGTCACCATGAGAGGAATTTAGTATTTGTGATGTTTATTTTATTTCTCAGGTCCCCTGCAAGAAACCCATAGAGGCAACAAATACGTTTTAACGTTAATAGACTATTGCACGAAATTCCCAGAGGCTTTTCCCCTCCCATCCAAGAAAGCAGAGGGAATCTGCAATAGTCTACTAGCGTATTTTGAAACGTGGGGTGTCCCGAAAAGGATCCTCTCCGACCAAGGAACCGAGTTCAACAACAAGGTGATTATTGATCAGTTTGATCATTTATCTCATATTCTAAACAGGCAAATGGACAGACAGTCATTCTCCATGTTAAAAAACACTTGAACAAGAAGTCATTCTCTCTGCGCTGATTGTCATACTATCTGGAAAGGTGGTTGTTCATGATTACAGCTCTGGGCAGCCCTGCATACCACATTTCCCTCAACTACACTGCTCATAGTTACCTTACAGGGAAATTTCTTTTGCAGCTAAACAAAGCCTTATGCGATGAGTATGGGGTTACCAGATCATTGGCAGCACCTTACCACCCTCAGACTAATGGGCTGTGTGAGCGGACCAACCGCACCCTCAAAGATCGCCTCAATCGGGTTGGAGACATGAAAAACTGGGATCTGGTAAGTGGAGAATTTTAGCCTGTTTTCTAACAGTGCAGCTGATGTATGATGTATGTGTGTGCTATGAAACCCAATGTTTCGATAAGCATCAGACACACAAAATGGTTGTTGGATGACTTTTTTGACTCACATGCGAAGCAAAAGTGAGTCTATGTACTGAGCCGTGTCGTCCGTCCGTCCGGGCGTCCGTCTGTAAAAAACTTAAACGTTGGATTTTTCTCGGAGACTATTAAGTCTATCAACACCAAATGTGGCATGATGGTGTATGATGACAAGGCCTCAAAAAACATACATAGTGACTTGACCTTGCTTCAAGGTCAAGGTCACAGGAGCCATAAATGTGGTCTCAAAAACAGTCATTTTTCACATTTTCCCAATTTTCTCCCACGTTATTGAGAATGGCGACCTTAGCTACAAGTGGTATATAGTTCAAAGCAAGCCCTATCTTTTGATACCAGTTTGGTTGACCTTGCTTTAAGGTCAAGGTCACAGGAGCTCTTCAAAGTTGGATTGTATACATATTTTGAAGTGACCTTGACCCTGAACTATGGAAGATAACTGTTTCAAACTTAATAATTATGTGGGGCACATGTTATACTTTCATCATGAGACACATTTGGTCACATATCATCAAGGTCAAGGTCACTTTGACCCTTATGAAATGTGACCAAAATGGGGTAGTGAACCACTAAAAGTGACTATATCACATGGTAGAAAGTGCCAATAAGCACCATTGTGCTTCCTATGTCTTGAATTAACAGCTTTGTGTTGCATGACCTTGGATGACCTTGACCTTGGGTCAAGGTCACATGTATTTTGGTAGGAAAAATGTGTAAAGCATTTCTTTGTGTATGATGTCATTGGTAGGTTTAGTTGTTTGACCTTGACCTTGAAGGTCACCTGAAGGTCAAGGTCATATAAAGGTCAAGGTCAAGCATGTGAGTCGTATGGGCTTTGCCCTTCTTGTTTAAAAATTTGTTCATTAAAAATTGCTAAAAGTTTTACTTAAAGTATTATGGATGAAGTTTCTCCAACTCTCTTGATTGCTCTCTAGTAAAAACAATCATCGTCAAATTTTGTGAATGTATTATATTGGAGTATATCATGCAGATGACATATGTTTCTACGTAATTATAATTCGTTCCAGCACCTACAAAAAGTTATATTTTCTATGAGGTGCCAAAGACAGAGCTCAACGAAGTGCAGCCCATTTTCTCTCATGTTTGGTCGAGAGGCTACACAGTTTGCAGAGGTGGTATAAATAAATTGAAAATGTGGAATGTTCACTAATTTTCTTAACCTATCTTCAGCTACAAGTACAAGTTTGCATGGATTTTCATAATCAATTTTAATTAATCAATGTTCATTGGCTTAATGGTAGAAATTTGTAACATACTGAGCATGACACTGAATCAGTGAATGAACACATGCATGTGCACGTGTTATGTTGATTTGAATATCATGTGGTGGAGAGACTATGTATGCAATTTGCAGAGGTACCAATAATTTCAAAATTTGCAATGTTCACTACTCTGCTTAACCTTTCTTCACCTACACTGAATGGACACATGAATGGGCATGTTATGTATTCAGTTGAATATTGTATTTTTTAATAACTGAAAATGGCTTCAAATCTACTCCACCCCCCACCCCCTCCCACCTCTCCTCCTCCTCCTCCTCCTCCTCCTCCTCCTCCTCCTCCTCCTCCTCCTCCTCCTCCTCCTCCTCCTCCTCCTCCTCCTCCTCCTCCTCCTCCTCCTCCTCCTCCTCTTTTCCCCACTTCTCCTCCTCACATTCTCTATCCCTCCATCCCTCCCCTTCCCCACTACTCCTCCTCCTGATCCTCTTTGCCAAAATGTTTTAGGGTTAGAAACAGTCACAATGTTCTGTGCAATGGCAATCTACAGCAGCATGTGCATGGGTTACTCTCTCATATTGTAACTAGTGTATGACCAAAAGATAAATGCATGGAATGAATATAATGTTTTTATTTTTGTTGTTGGCATCCGTCAGTCTCGTGAGACTATGGGGGTGTGCGCCAGGTTTGGTCAGACCGGGGTTGAGAGGCAGCGTACTCTGTGGCTGTAGAGCCCGATCTTTGAGCGGCATGCTCTGTTGCACTTGTCGCAAGTGAAGTCTTGGCGTGGCTCTGTGGATGCCGACGCTATCCTCTGTCGTCTGCGTTCTCTCCTCTCCTCCCACTGCTCCCGTCTCCTCCTCTCGCTGGCCTGGATGCCAGTCTTGACGGCGTGTCTCCAGCTGTTGCGGTCAGCGGCCACCGTTTCCCAGTCTGCTGGGTTGATGCCTCCCGCAAAACGTGTACCTTTCACAAAACATTAACATGGCATGGGATAGAGAGGGATTGCCACAGACCTGAAAGAACAATGGACAGCATCTTAATCCAAACATAGTAGTGTGGTTAGACAAGCTCAGGTCACTCCTACTCATTGAGCTAATGGTCTTTCGGGAGACAAACATAGTGAGGGAGGTATATAGGCAGCAGGGGCCGTATAGATTCCATGTGGCATTTATCTCTTCTTGCAGATACCCACACAGTACCAGCTGCCCCCAGAGCTGCCCCCAAGTCCAGATGAGGCTGAGCTGGAGACAAGAAATGATGCCGCAAAAAGAAGAAGAGAGGCAGCCTGTGAAAAGGTATCAATAATGGAATACAGGCAGCAAAACAAACAACCGTTTAATTGAAACAGATTCAACTAATAAATTCAACGTGGTCATGGTTACCTGCTGTTCTTAATGTTAGGCACTTGTATAGTTTGAGGGGAACTTCTTGTTGGCTTTTTGTGCTCAATACTCAGTTATGCTACTGCTGGTTGTCATTGTCAACATAATGTAATTACTTGCCAGAATAGAGGCATGGATAGCTTGGAACAGACAACCTCAGTTGTTTCTTCAAATGTTTACTAATATTGTTTCCAAAACTAAGAAATATCATGTCTAGTGATAGTCATAGAGCAATGAGTTGTTTTCATCATCTTGTTGTGAAGTATGTAGAAAGCATTAGTCAATACTGGATATTTCAAAATATAGTTCCATCTGGACCTTATCAGCAACAATATAATAACTGCTGCTGGTACAAAACTGTCAATTGTGGTTTTTATATTCAGGCCATGGCCAACCAAGCCAAGGCCCACCAAGCACAGGGCAAGGCCCACCAAGCACAGGGCAAGGCCCACCAAGCACAGGGCAAGGCCCACCAAGCACAGGGCAAGGCCCACCAAGCACAGGGCAAGGCCCACCAAGCACAGGGCAAGGCCCACCAAGCACAGGGCAAGGCCTTCTTGAAACGGAAGAACATTGGAGCCAAGCCCTGCCAGTTTGCTGTAGGCCAGATGGTCTACTTTGCTGTGCCCATCAGACAAGGCTCACGAAAGATGAAGGATAAATGGCTCGGACCAGAAAGGTAAGATCAAAAATAGGACTAAGTGCCAGAAGGTGGTAGAACACAATTAGTTTCAGGGTATGATCTGCAATGGAAGATAAAAAGTTTGATTTTAGAAACTAATGGAAATGGGCCTTGAGAAAACATACGTAGGCTAGCCAATTCTTCAAATCATTGGATCCGCTAAGTACCTCATGTCCAAACTTTCAACAGGATGGATATTTAGCATTTTGAGGAACAAGAAAGTTACTAGAGGATAATGAACTTAATATAAGAATCAGCGCGTCTAACTTGCCGATTGAAAATCACCGTTAATCAGATGTCATCCTAGCAAAATTGGAACAAGTGAAGGTCACAAGGCATTAAAAGCATACATAAATACATAGCTGTCATTCAATTGTGTCCAGGTGTTATTCTCGACAAAGTTATCATAAACGAGGTTACTTTCCATGCGCTCATGGGCTGGATGATGCCTTTGTAACACTTGCAACAATTGACATGATCACAGAAGAAATGTATCACTGGTTATATTGCAAAGATGCTTGAAACAATAAGGCCATGAAGAAGCCATGCTCACAACCAAAGAAATACATTATAATATATAGGTGCTCCTAGTGAAGGTAAAACGCTTGTATTTTCAGAATTGTGTCCATTGAGAAGGGGAAGCTCCAATTGGCCAATGGCAAGACTGTGGCAAGAGAGCAGTGCAAGCCACACCTCACTAGTGCCCTCCATGATGTGTCCGCTCTTTCCCTTGACCACCAACAGTCAACAAGTGTGTCCTCCCTCGCTCTGGACCACCCGTATGCTGCTCACCACAATGATCGCCAATGTCCGTTTGCGCCTTCAACAGCTGACCAATCCTCAGGCCAGCATGAGTTTAAACCCACCTCTGACATCCCCAAAGCTCTTTCGGAAACAGGGAGGAAAGACCTGACATGCCCTGGGGGCATCACTGTCACATCAGGAAACTTGGAGACATTGGCAGGCAAGAATTGGCTTGACGACAGGGTAAGGGCCATTCTTAATAGGAAAAAAAAAGTGTAATATAAAATTCCCTCAAGGTGTGGTTGAACCATTTATTTAGTTCAATTAATCGTGAATGTGTGTGTGTGTGTGTGTTTTTGTGCTTTCTATCGAGACCAAGAACCAATTTATCACAATCGTATTGAACGTTTACTTGATACGTTTTGCTTTGGTTGACCTGCTCTCTGTGCAGAATCTGTACCATACAATCGATTTGTTTTCTATTACTTAGATCATTGATGGTTTCTTGGGCATCGCGGTACAAGAGAAGAATGCTGTGGTCTTCCCCAGCCACCTGGCCATAGTGTTGGCATCCCGCGATCCGGCATCCAGACCTGTTTACTCTCCCGATTTTAGCGGGAGACTCCCGATTTCAGACCCTATCTCCCGACCTCCCGCTAGCTTCGTAAATCTCCCGATTTTTTTTCCACCGATCTCCCGAAAATGAAAAATTTTGAAAGGTTTATTTCGTTTCCGAAGCATTTACATGACGATCCGAACTTTCTACCGCGCCAGTGAAGGTCATTCCGCAGATCTGCAGTACAATTTTTTTGATTAGTTGAGTCAGGACCTTCGTCCAATCGAGAGCCAGTTTACAACCTGGAATAGCCGCCATTTTGCTTGACCGATCTCTATGATGATGGCGTCCATTGAAAAGTCAAAGAGAAAGACTCGCGAAACCGATTCTGAATCCGACAGTGAGCGTGACACAGAGGATGAGAACAGAAAGTCCACTCTTGTCAGAAGGAGAAAGAGAGCAAAGTACAGCGTAAAGTGGAAGGCTGTGGAAATCGGAATTCCCGGCATTTCGCCCATCGTCGAAATCGAAATCACACGCGCTTTGCACGTTCTGCAAAAAAGACATCAACGTGAGCCACGGAGGCAAGAATGAGAGAGAGAGAGAGAGAGAGAGAGAGAGAGAGAGAGAGAGAGAGAGAACTTGTGTGCGCGCGCGAGAGAGAGAGAGAACTTGCGCGCGCGCGAGAGAGAGAGATAGAGAAGCGCACGCGAGAGAGACAGAGCGAGAGAAAGAGAGCGCGCGCGCGCAAGAGAGAGAGAGAGAAGAGAGAGAAAGCGCGCGCGCGGGAGAGAGAGAGAGAGAGAATTTGACTTTTCGCCTCCCTGATCAGAGATGAGACTTATCGGCGTTTCAGCTGATTTCTGAGTTTTTTATTCCACTTTCAGCTGATTTTTATTCAATTGTTATGCAGTTCGTGACCTGGGATGGTACACATATCTAAAAATAAAAATCTCCCGCTTTTTATTGAAATCTCCCGATTTTTGAGTCGCCATCTCCCTATTGTGCACAACTTAAGGTAAACAGGTCTGGGCATCTGGCTATTTTCAAACACAAGTTTGCTCTTGTAACAGTATCAGTAATTATGGTTAGGTTGCAAAGGAACATTCATAACTTCAAAAGTTTTAGAGGATATTGACATAATGTCCACTGAACATACACATTGTAGATTATCTCATGCCACGAGGTGGGAAAACATTTCATCTTACCTTTATTTTGGCACCAGTACCCTGTCACCTTGCAAACAATCCTCAGGCAAATAGAAAGATTTGGTGGAACTGAGGTGTGCTGTTATGAAGGAAAAAGCATGCCACTGAACATGCTTCATACAGAATTCTAATACCTCATGCATTTCCCAACATTACCATTTAAATACAGTGTATCAGAACTCAATGAAAGGCACAATCTGCAGTTTCTTTAAAGAATGTTAACACACAGCACACTATTCTACCCACACTCTTTATAATAAAAACCACAAGTTTAACTCTGAAATCAATATGTTTAGGGCCACTTTCTTTTTTTCTACAGATTCAGA